>FXXK01002461.1:6585-23395 GCA_900184695.1 Betula pendula | reverse complement strand
TTTTTTTTTCCGAAAATCTATTATGTCGTAGAGGGTTTCGATACAAGCATAACGGGCTTCAGTTTGAGTAAAACTGAGTTCGTTTTACCCAATTTTTAATACTTACAAGATTTGTCGCTAGAATACGACTATTTTCTAAACAGATTCTAAAGAATTTTGACTAGAATCTCTTAAATTTCAAGAACGTCTCTAAAACCATTATCATAGCTAAATGATAATATCTCCTTAACATATATCATTTAATTTAATAATATGTTTAAGAGATTTGAATTATTCGGGTGTCACAAAATATCTAGTTTTAAAGGGTTTCGGTGGACAGGAAAACAAAATTACGATATTCTACAACAGCCCACAACGGGAAAGTATTCCTAAAAAATGCATAGTGCAGCATCCAATTCTTCCAAACTGCTCCGACAAGTTCCTGCCACAAGTTAGCTGTAAAATGATTACATGCTACAAACTAGATAAATGACTTTAATGCCGCTTTTGTTTCTGTGTGTATATATATATATATATATATGAAAATTCATAGAGAGGCTATTTTCCAAAATCTTGTCAAACGTATGCGGTTTATATAGAGTAATGATAAATGTTAATTTTATGTTTATAAAAAATTAATATAATTTTTAAAATTATTATCTAATTTGTAATAAATTATTAATAACTTTTCATCTAATAATAATTTTAAAAGTCACATTAATTTTAAGTTGATACAAAATAAACATGAAGTTAATATATATCATTACTTGTTTATCTATGTCTGTGAATTGGTGCACTACATGTGTTCAATCTTTAAATAAATTAGCAAAGCACAAATCTTTGTCCATAAGCCATGCTATTTTTATTATTTTTTTTTTTCATAAAAAAATCGATCTATTCATGATCTTTTAATTTTTATTGGTTATATCTTACAGTAAATTTTAACCAATAAAAATTATTAATTATATGAGATTATGTAAAAATATAAATTTTTTTTTTTTTGGACGGATCAAACATCAACAAATTATTCGAGGATCACTTTCTAAACGTTAATTAACCAAATATCAGAAAATTAGTAGCTTTTCCAGAAAGTATTTTCAGTTGAAAATTAGTAGCGTTTTCATGGTCTCCATTATATATATATAAAATTTTTCCTCTTTCAATACGTATTTTTGAAAGCAACATAAGTGATCATTTACTGACAAGAAAAAAATGATTTTCTATTATTAATAAAAGCTAATTGGGAAGCGTCACTAATTTTCGGCTAAAGAAAAGAAAAAAAAAGAAAAAAAAAACTCTTCAATTTCATAGTTCTCGGTATAAGTAATTAGTAGTACCTGTTGGGGGAAATCACCATTCTCCATTATGACATAAAATTTAAATTTTTAAACTGTTGAAAAACATAAATGGAAAATTAGAATGATTTAGGAATGAGTTAACTAAAAAGTGTTTAAATCATGAAGTCACCTGCTGAGCATGAATTGGCCCCATCAAAGCCATCGCAATTTACATCAAATTTGATCGATTTCCTTTTAGAGGAACATATTCTTGTGAACCATATATGGATAAAAAAATATATTTATATTTTTGTTTCGGAGAGAGTCAGAGATTCAAAGATGTGTCAAACATAACAACATTGCAAATTTTCCTACAAGAAAAAAGATAAGAAGCTTTTTTTGGCATTTAAGAACTCTTCGTAATTGCATTAACTAAATTTAGGGAAAAAGAGGGCATAAGAAAAATTATTTGGACTTAAAATTTAGAGGAAACTTTATTTACTCCTTGAAGTATTACGGGTTTTGTAATCAAAATATTAAATTATCAAAATTTGCAATGTTGGTATTTCATGTTTTAATTTCTTTTAATTTTATCCTTACCGTTAGGGTTTAAGGTTAAATCAAATAGTAAAAAGGTGAAATGTTTCGTATATTCTGTTCGAACGAGAAATAACAGCGTTCAAATGAAATCACAGCTAAGTTTTTTAATTTGGTGTTTTACTAGGTTTAGGACTCTATTTTCTATATAAATTATGTAAGCAAAATAAAATTTACCTTGTTGGGGCATGAAAGATAGCAATCTCTCCAACCACCATCTTCGTTTTGTGTTGAGTAGAAATTGTACGCTTTTGCGCATAGCAAGACATTCAGGATAAGTCTTGCCAGCAGCCTTTAACCCTACAAGTACAAACCAAGTTCCATATATGAAGCAAATTTTCCCCAACTTCCGTACCTGCAAAAGTGCTTGTCATATATGCTTTCTTGTGAAAAAAAAATAGGAAAATGATTCAAACAAATCTAATAAATCAACAAAGAAACATACCATGAACCATTAGGCATTTGTGCATCTTCAAGGTACCGTACAACATTTGAGATGAAAATGTCGGTCTTTTTTTCCCTGTGCCCTGGATATAATTTCTGAAACAAAACTATTCCATGTATTGCTGATGAAGTGCACTCAACATACCTGAATCTCGGAGAATTATATTGCTTGCTCAGGAATTAGTAAGAAATTATCATAAGAAATAAGGTTATGAAGGCAGATGATTCGGTAAATTAGGATTTTTTTATATTCATCTTCTAGCTTGCTTTCGTTTCCCTGCTAAATTCATTAACTGGACTAGAGAATGTATCACCTCTTTGATATTTTTCATTGCATTAAATGGATCCTTGGCAGCGTATTTTGAAGGGAGGAAGGGGTTGAGTCAAGGAGATTCTTTGTCTCCTTCTTTGTTTGATCTTGGTATGGAGGTTTTTTCAAAGCTGACGGAAGAATATGTTGTTAAGAGGGCAGATTTCAAATTTCATTATAGATGTTCGAAGATGAGACTAATGTGCTTTGCAGATGATTCGTTAATCTTCTCAGAACCAAGCTTAAAATCTGTCAATGTTATTAAACAAGTGCTAAGTGAATTTGAAGACTTGTCGGGCTTAAAACCAAGGCAGATCTTTCAAGAGGGAAGAGCTTTTGGAAGATTGGAATTTCCCAAAATAACATTTGGAGTGGAGGAAAATTTTAAAATTGAGTGATAGTGCTAGAATTTCATAAAGTTTGAAAATTTCTAATTGAGGGATGGGAATGATATTCACATGTGGTTAGACTGGTGGCATCCTGCAGGTATTCTCTTTGAGAAGTATGAATTTCGTGTCATTTATGATGTTCATAGTAATTTGAATGCATGACTGTCGAGTGTCTTAAGAAATGGAATATGGTGTTGGAGCCCTGCAAGATCAAAAGCCTTGGTAGATATTCAGGGGTGCTTGCCTGAGGTGATTAGAGGGGATTGTGATAAACCAATGCGGTTGATAGCCAAGAAGAAGAAATATACAGGTTCTGAAAATTGGGAGGAAGTTAGAATGAAGAATCAGATTGTTGAGTGGTGGCAGCTTTTGTCATATGGTTTCCCTTAACCATTCCCAAACAGGCTTTTGTCATGTGGGTAGCAATGAGAGATTGTTTGACTACAGGAGACAGATTGGCTAAATGGGGATATTAAGGAGAAACCAGCTGTGTTTTCTGTAGAAATGGTATTGAAAGCAGAGAACATTTGTTTTTCAAATGTAATGTTCTTGATCTTTCAGATGATTGGGATGAGGTGGTAAAGCTGGGAAAGCAGGAATGGAAAAAGAAATCTGTACATGCTAACATATGCAGACTGGTGCTGAGTGCTACAGTGTATAATATATGGAGGAACCGAAATGAATTTAAGTATGGCAATCACTCTAAAACAGAGGAACAAGTGCTGTAGAAATTTTTTTCCATGGTTCTAATTGTTTGCGAACATGTCAAACTTTATAAGCTGTTTTGCTGTTAATCTCTATGTATGGTTTAGATGTTTTGCTGAATTTGTTCTAATTGTTTGGTTGTCAATGACAAAGCTTATTCATAAAAAGAAAAGAGGAAAAAAAAAAAAAAAAAGGAAAAAAAAGTCTTACTCATGCCCAATGACAAATTCTGCAGGATTAAGCAGCTGGGAAAAAAAAAAAAAGTAACACAGAAAGAGAACACCTTTGGTCAATCTTTACCAAAGATGCCGTCAAAAGAATAATATTTTGAATGTTCATAGTTATATTTTCCAGATTAACTATCGTCTGTGTGTCTCATTTAGCATTGTATTACCAGACTGTGGTGTGGATGGCTTCCACTGGCTCTAACAATATATTGAAGCATTTACCTCCAACCATGATGCCCCACCTGCTGGCTTTCTTACGACCCATTTCGTAGTTAGCATGCATCCGCAAACGAACATACAGGATTCAGCACTAACCTTTCAAGGTTTCATAACTCTCCTATATATCCTATAGTCTATTTTTTCGCCAATATGACTAGGGGGAGCTCAATATAAAGTGGGCCGGGTGTATGGCAAAAAAGAATACATGAGCTACTTTAATTTTAATCTGATAATACGCAATATTGCCCTAATTGTTCGACTCAGCATATGCCGATTCTCTTATGTCATGATGTAGCGGAAAACTTGATAAACAATTTAGAAGCGTCCACATTTTTTGACAAAAAAGATAAAAACAAGTCAACAGGCTTAGAAATAACAAACTCTATAGAATTTTTGAAAGAAAATTCTTTAATCGATAAATATTCAATTGGTTGTTTATTTATAATATAGATTCACATATTTATACTAATAAGAAATCTTTAAAAGCAAATAAACCTAATTCTAATAGAACAAATAAACATAATCGTAGTAGAATAAGTAAACATAATCTTAATAAGGAAAAAATTTATTACAAGTCTACAAAAGAAAAGAAAAGAAATATAATTTTAAATAGGAAATAAATAAAGTTTTAATAAAACTTTATTTTTTTTCTTTTCGTCCTACATCATGTCATGTGCCCTACAATAGGACATAAGAGATATATGTTCTAATCCTAACGAGTCTAATTCTAACTAAAGAGTAATGTTACACACTATACCATTAACTATGGAAGGTGGAATTGTTTGGTGTATATGGCCCAACGACTAAAAATGAAATTAAGAATTTGTTTTTGGGCCGAAGATAAAAGTGTTTAGTATATGATTAGAAAATATAATATAAAAATCTAGCTAGTTCGAATTCACAATTTCTCATGATAGTGTATATATATATATATTTTTTTTAATGTGAATCTTTCATAATCTATTAATAACAAGTTGTGATTAAAAAGCTCTTACAAATCATGAGCTTTAACTACTATTAATAGCATAAAGCGCAGATAATCATAGCACAACGCTATGAACTTACACAGTCATAGAAAAAGAGAAAACCTATCTATGACATCATCTTCCGCTCACCTATGTAGAACACCAGTTAAAGAATAGATCTGCTCCAAGCAGACTAAATCTAAGACATGGGTAGGCCAAGGCCGACTCGATAAATTTTGAGGCCTAAGATGAGAAGTTTAAATGAGACATTTTTTAAAAAATTTTAATATTAATTAAATATTATATTTTTATTTAAAAATTATTGTTTTCGCTTTTAAGGATTTATATTCAAGTTTTTCTAAGATTTTATTTTCAATTGATAATATGACTAATCTATTTAATTAATCTTTCTTGTGACATTCTTGATCTTAAGTATGATTTTATCAATTTTAATTTGGGGTCTTAATTCGAGAATATTGACTATAATTATTTCTAATCATAATTATTAATTAATTCGTGTGGACAAAAGTTATTATTAATTACTTATTTACATTTTACCATAATTTAGGGCCTTAATTAGAGAATATTGACTATAATTGAGGCTTTTTTTTTTTTAAATGAAAAAAATCCTCATTAATTTTTTTTTTTTTTGGGCTTTAGGCGGCCGCCTAATCTGCCTAGGGGTTGAGCCGCCCCTAAGGTAGTCCAAAATCACACAAACTTTATTTATCCGGCTGTGAGAAATAGCTTCTTACACCGATCTACTCCTCCCTAACCCTAAATATCAGGAAATAAAACCGTCATAGACCCAAGAGCCAGGACAATAAGAAAAAAAAAAACACAAACAGTAAAAAATTAAAAAGCAGCAAAAAACCCCAAAACACGGTGGCGTCGGCGATCAAGAAGGCGGCAGAAGGCGGCAAGAAGTCACAGCCCTCCTCCCTCGGCTAACGCTTATTTTGGTTTCTCTCTCTAGAGCAGTTAGGATTTTAGCATGAGCTTATTTTTTAAGATTATTACTAATTAGCAGATAATGAAAAGAGGCATGATAGTGTATATATATAGTTATCCTTCAAAATCAAATATACTAATACAAATAAAGATTTATCATTCGAAACTAAATATGCAATATCATATAACTTGTCTATTCAGAAAATCTTTTGAATTTTTAGGGTAATCATGTTGTATCTATCCAAAAAGAACCAAATTTTCACACATTCTCATTTCTCCCTCTACCTTTAGAGAGGGACAACTATTTTTAGAGATGGAACTCTGTAATAGTATTATCAAATTTACTCCACCCATATGTTTTTACTATAATTTCTTTACCCTTCACATTTTATCAAAATAATATCATATAAATCGCTTTGTGGTAAGCTACCTTTCAATAATTTTTCTTTTTTTTTTTTAGTGTGAATCTTATGTCATTTATTGATAACAGATAAGCAAATTGTTTACAAATCATGAACTTAAGTTATCATAAGTAGCAAAAAGTACATATAACCATAACACAAAGTTATGAACTTACACAGTACGTCATAGAACAAAAAAATCTAATTATGACATCATTTTTCGCACACCCATTTAGAATACCGAGGAAACAACAGATTTACTCCGAGCAGACTAAATTTACAACATGGGTAGCCCAATTTCACACCAATTTTTTAATTAACTCGGTCATGAGAGATAACTTCCCACACCAAAACTACTTCTCCTTGACCATAAAGGTCAGGACAACAGTAACAGAAAACAAAACAAAACAACAAAAAAACAAACAGCACCCAACAGATCCATCGACTGACGAGGGCGTGGCTAATGGCAGAATGAGGTGGAGGAACTCAGGAACACGGTAGAGGGGCGCTTAAGGTGGTAGAGTCCTCTAAAGTTTCTAGATCTAGTTTTGAAAAACCAAAATAAAAAACTCCAAAAAGCAGATCCAGGGCCATGAACGGCGGGAGGAGGTGGAATCCAGCCACTAGTGGTGAAGATGGAGTCGGCAAAAACTGCGATACTGGGAAAACACCTCAAAAAAAGTGAAGAAATTCTTAAAAGATGAAGAAAAAGCCGCTAAAGAAACGGTTATTACTTCCGAAACAACAAGAAGGAGAAGGGAAAAGGGAAAGAGGAAGGGGATTAGGGGGGAAGGGTTCTCTCTCCTCCGCTCAAACGTAGAGAGAATTTTCGGCTAGAATTTTTTCTGAGTTACCTTTCAATAGTTAAAATGGTCAGTTAAAAAAAAAATAAATAAATATTGTAATATCCCTATAATTAAGGACTCTAGAAGTAGCGAGTTTTCACGTTTATTTTCCAAATTAAACACCCTCTGCCCTTTGTTAAAATTACTTTTGCAGAATATCTAAACCTTCTACTTCTGCAGAATATCTATATATATTAGAATTTATACAATATGTGAAAGGTGAGTCTAACTCAACTCCAAAAGACGCCTTAAGGAGTGAGGGATGCCACAACCTTATAAGGAGCACATTGACTAGTTTCTCTATCAATGTGGGACTTCCAACACGCCCCCTTACGTGTAGCGGGAGGACATCCAAGCCAACACGTGGAAACGGGTGACAGTGGGGCCACAAACTATGAACCTTGCTCTGATACCATATTAGAATTTACACAATATGTGAAAGGTGAGTCTAACTCAACTCCAAAAGACGCATTGAGGAGTGAGGGAAGCCACAACCTTATAAGGAGCACATTGACTAGTTATCTAGCAATGTGGGACTTCCAACAATATATCACCTTTTTTTTCTTTTCTTTTTTTCTTTTTCCTTTTTTTTTATGATGGGGTACTTCAAGGCAGTATCACTCATGTACTCACTATTGTCCAGCAAATTTCAAATTCGTGTAAAGCATCACATCCACTCGGATAAAAAAATTATTTACACCTAAAAATATCAAACTTTGTATACATATATATGATAAGAATGCCACCAAAATCAAAACTTGCTTGGCGTAACTATTTCACCGATTCTCCCTCCTTGAGAGTAAATATTTCACCTATTCTCCTGCTAAGTATCTATTTTCCTCAGGTATTTGTCCCCGAACTGCCAACCAACCGTGTGAAGGAGTAAATTTACATGTGATTTCGAACAGTAGTTTCAAAGTCACTCTCGATGGCTCCATCCAAACTTCAACAGCTCACTTCAATTTATAGGTCGCATCACTTCATGAAATAGTATAGTACTATCACATTTATATATAGGTCGGCCTGCTGCCTGCAGGTGCCACTTTTATGTTTATAGCTAGATAGGTGTTGTTGAGGGCATATAAAAAAAAAAAAATGGTGTTGACCACTTGACCTGTTGTTGAGTAACTATTGGGACTTTAATTTTTATTTTGTCTCGATGCATGCATGGATCCACTTTGTTTAATAAAACATCCAATAAAATGTTTGTTAATGTATAAAATATCAAAGCACTCCATCTATTTTGAGATTTTTTTTTTTTTTTTTCTATTCAATCAAGGGGAAAACAGGGAAGGAGAAATTACAACGGAGGGTCTTTGCCACTCCTAAAACGAAGAGCAGAAATAAAAGGAGAATAATGGGGAATGCTACCAAAAACATAATTGGCAGCGGCCCATCTAGCAACTTGATGTGCACAAAAATTGGCACATCTAGAAATTTTTGAAACTTTCCAATCAGAGAAAGAAAGCAGTTGAAGAGAAATATCTGAAATCACAGATTCAGAGATCCAATCAAAAAACAAAATAGGATCTTTAATAGCCAATACCGTGACTAAGAAGTCCCCTTCTAGACACAAAGAAGTGCAACCCAGAGAGGCAGCCATCCGGACGGCAAGAAGAGCAGCATGAGCTTCTCCTAAGTTGGCATCCATGGAGGGGAGTTTCAGAGTATTAACAGCCAGGAACTCACCCTTATGATCGCGAAGAGTTGCTGCAGCCACAACAAAGGAAGGACGGATCGCCACATCAAAGTTCGCTGTGAAAGAATCCATAGCAGGAGGAATCCATCCGGCCATTCCAGGAGAAGACCTCCAAGCAGAGAGGTGGATCTCAATGGTAGACTTGGCTACCTTTCAAAATTTTTGAGGATTCGGCTGAACCCCCTTATGAATCAAAGTATTACGAGCCAACCAAATCTGATCTAGCAAAATCAAGGCTGAAAGCTGAAAATTGTGCACCTCCTTCACTGGAATACCTAGCCAATCATGTGGCCTTAGTAAAGCCTGAGTCCAAGAACCAATAGGGAGATTCGTGAAGGCTGTAAGATTCATAGGCCAGTTAGAATTAAACCAAATCAGCCGAGCCAAAGGACACCCGAAAAAAATATGTTGAAGCGATTCCAAGGTCTATTTTGAGATTATATATAAAAGAGTAATGCTATATAATTAATACTTTTATCTTATTTTTATTATCAGGTATGATGTGGCTTTTAACTATTAAAATCTAGGGTTATTGATGTTTTGGTACATCTAGTTTAACGCAGCATCAAATGGATTTCTTGGTTTAAAAAATGATTGATGTTTTTATCAAGCCATAATTAATTATTTTTATTTATAATTGATTGATTATTTTTATCAAGCCATAATTAATCCTTGGTCCAACACCACTTGATACAAACATAGGGTAGTTTGATCGCCAACCTCTCAAGGCTCCATGCCTAACTCGATCCTATCCTTTTAGGCACCAACCCTAGCCTTTTAAATCTTGTAAATTACTCTATTATTTGGCCTTTGGGTTCCTTGGCTTTGTGTCCTTTTTATACTTTCTTACGAAGTTACAACCCATGTCGTAGCTAGCATGCATGCACCAACGAACATAAAAGATTCAGCACTAACCTTTCAAGGTTTCATAACTCCTATACTGGCCTATACTCTATTTTTTTAGCCAATATGGCTAGGGGCAGCTAGCTCAATATAAAGTGGGCGGGGTCTATGACAAAAAAGAATACATGAGCAGCTTTAATTTTAATCTAATAATATAACAAATTGCCTAAAAGAAACTAAATCAAGGCTTAAAATGGAACTAGTTAGCCTAACATAAAAAATATTCTAATATGGGAATTAAAGTAGCCTAATAAGGAAAAGACTTGTATATTTTTTAGAGGTTTTTTTAGGAGTTTTTTTATAAGTTTTTTTAAAATTTTTTTAATCAAATTGGGGCTCACATCTCAATAAAAGGTGAGGCCCAATTTAATTAAAAAAATAAAAAAAATTTAAAAAGACTTTAAAAAAACTTTTAGAAGGTGTTTTAGCAAATCCCACCTAACAATCAACTGGCCTTGATGAGATGTTGGTGATCCAACCATACATAATTAATGTTTGTATTGAATGTTGTTAATTGGACCAAGGATTCGTGATCCTCGATCTATCCTCCAAATTGACTTTACCCATCTAACGATCCAACCATACGTACCTATCAAACCTCAAGGCATGCACATTTTCAAGATTCTACAATTTTGTTCTTTTTATTTATTTATTTTTTCATAAGATAAAGTATTACATTAAAAATAATGCTAAAAATTACATTTTTATTTTATAATATTGACATGACGGTTCCAATTACCAATTACTTACTTCTTCTTTTTTATTAACAATTAATTGAGTTAAGGGTTGATTGAGATAGTCACGTTAGTATTATAAAATAATTGTGAATAAAATATTGTTTCCATCATTATTCTTATTTTAACCAAAAAAACTATAAAAACCTATACAAACTACATTAGAGCATTCTCATTAGATTACCTATACCCACTTTTAATTTGATTTAATTCTTGTTGATTTCACGAATACCAAGAAAAAAGTAGTTTTGAAATTATGTTGGATGGTTTAGAAAAAATATTTCAGTAGGTGAATATATTTGATAAAAATATAATAAAAATAATGAAATATTATATATTAATTTTTAAAATATTAAAAAAAAAAAGAAGAGAAAAAGTTAGGGGTGGTTAGAAACCACCCCAGGGGTGGCTGAACCACCCCAGGAGGTGGCCGGACCACCCCCCAAACGTGTGGGGGGGGGGGGTGGACGGCCACCCCCGAAACGTTTGGGGTGGCCGAGAGGGTGGCTCGGCCACCCCTCAATTTTTTTTTTTTTTAAATAAAAATATAATTTTATATAATTTTTTATATTATTTTTGAGTTGGTTGGAATAAATTTGAGTTGAGTTGAAAAAATTTGAGTTGTTAAAAATTGTTGACTTTTAAAAAGAATTGAATTAAACAAAAAAAAAATAGTTACCCAAACAAGCCCTAAATCTTTAAAATCCTCATCCATCGGATTATCCTGTGCAAATCTAAAATAGACCGTTCGGATCTGCTCATTTTTTTTTATTGTTTATTTCTCTTTCCCTTTCTTTTTTTTTTTTACCAGATATACTGATTTACACTATTCTTCTTCCTCAGTTTTTTTTTGTCAACGTTTCTCCCCTTTCTCTCGCCACTGAGTCGCACAAGCTCATAAGTATTGCTCACCACAATTCCTTTCTTCTGACACATCCTCCCCCAATGTTCTCTCTGATTTGTTTGTTGCCGCCATAGTCGAAGCCTCCAAAGAACTCAGTGTAGTCAAAGCCGGAGCTCCAGACATCGAAGAAGACCTCAGAATCGTTGACCGCTAGAAGATCGAGTACCGGAATGGAGGAGGCGCGGCGAGAGCATGGGTTGTTTGGGTGGCGAGAATGCGAGAGATTTTCGATGGGTGATTGCAAGAGATTGTTGGCCGATTGTGAGGTCTTCCAGAAGCATGTCGCCGACTGGGTAAAGGAGATGAGTTCGATTTTGGGTTGATTTCTTGAGTTTCGGTTGATTCTTGAACGAATTTTTGGTTGATTTTGTGTGGGCTATCTGGGTAAGCACCGAATTGGTGTGGGTGGTTTGAGAAGCTTTGGGCAAGAACACAATCTCACAAGCAGATTTGGGCAGATTGCTCGCACCCAAGCTCTCAAGCAGATTTGGGAGGAACACAATCTTCAGGTTTAATTCTACTGAATTTTTTTTGTGAAAGCTGGGAATACATGTGAAGATCTTGGCTTGATCGTGTTTCTCTAGAGTGTAAATAGTTTGTTTTGGTGTAGTCTGTTTGTAGATAGAGGAATGTATAGAGTAGGTTGGATGGAAATTGTTGTGGGTTCTGCAGATCTTGGGTTGGATGGAAGATTTTGGGTTGATCGTGTTTTTTTGCCGTTTGGTTCTGCAGAAGTGTTGTAAAAAATTTGGTGTTCCAGTTTGTTTTGGTGCAGTGTGATTCAAGTAGCTGACAGGTTTATCTGGTGTTTTTGGTGGAAATGGGTTTTATTTAAAATGAATAAAAATTTTTAGAAATGATTATTTTAATAAAATAGAAAAGAAGTTTAGATAAGTCAATGGATGTATGTCTTGAAGAGTGGTTAGTTAAACTAGTAAAAATGAGTTTTGATTAGCTATTTTATCTAAAAATTTAAATTAGCCGGTGTGAGTGCTCTTAGGACAAGAGTCTACAGTATCTATCAGAGAAGTGTATAATTATTTATATCTACCAAGTAATGCAAATTAAGAAGCGGCATTGTGTTGTGCATGCAGAAGAATGTGGAGGCTAAAGATTGCAGAGGGTGGCAATGACTCTTTCCTCTCAAGCACAAACAACTTCGTGGGGAGACAAACATGGGAGTTTGATGCAAATGCTGGTACACCTGAAGAGCGAGCCGAAGTTGAAGAGGCCCGTCAGAATTATTACAAGAACCGTCATAAAATCAAGCCAGGCAGTGACCTCCTATGGCGAATGCAGGTAAATATACTGCCATCCTCTTCGCTCACTCTCTTTTGTTTTTTGTTTTCAACCCAAACTTTTATCTGCGTAGGCATAGAATCAAGGAAAACTAAACACAATCGAAAGAGTTCTGTTTATTAATATTGCGCAGGAGAAATAAATCCTAGGATTACAATATTTGCATACAAGGTATCCTTGTATGCATGGTGTTGCATGTGTGTAATCTCAAAAGACCTGCTCTAAAATGGTGGCCACAGGTTGAGTCATTTCGGACTTTCTGATTAGCTTTAGGTGCACTCAGCGTAACAAACTGAGGTGATGGAAAAACCTGTGTAGTTGCACTCCATCCAAGCCTCGGTACCGTGCTGCATATCTTAATAGGCCAAATAAATTTCAAAACTGAACCCACCTCATATCCATTAACTTGAGGATTTCATGCGATTGTAGATTTAGGGATGACAGCTGAGCCGCGAGTATAGAACAACAGTTGGGGGAATTTAAGTGATGGTCACGTAGGGCATACTACATAGTTTAGGTGAACGACATGCGTTTCAACTCTTTGATATCTTGGTTGTTGTGGGGCTTCAATTCCAGGTAATAATGGTAGCCACTCAGCCTAGAATCATTGTCCGATAAGGACAAGAAATTTAGGATCTGGCTTATATGCGGTAGTTTTCACTATGCGGTAGAATTTTTGCACGGCTCGGATTGAACCAAAGCTTTTATAACCCAAAACTCACGCCGTTTACCAACAAGCAAGTAGAAGGTGACTTTTCTTCCGTGAAACGTAACAGACATGCTCTCTTTCTTCTTCTCTTTCTTTTTTTCTTTTTTTTTTTGTCTACGCTTAGTTCCACAGCAAATCCTTGAGGAAGCCTAGTTCCCAACCGGATCCGGCTTCTAAACTACCGCATATTTGCGCTCTCAGAATTGAGTTCTCAGCCTAAATGTTCAAGTAAAGCTGAGAGGCCATGTTCATGCTTGTGAGGATTTGGTTGTTCTCCTTTGTGAGCTGACACACATGGGCCATCAAATCTTCGGCTTGCGCATCCGTGATCTACGTTCGGATTCATGGTTGGATAGCATTCTTTTACGCTTTCTTTGATCCATAACATGCTGAAGATCACCTTTAGACCAAGTTCCGAATCGTGCTGGACCCTGAAGAAGCTCACTAGAAGAAGCCGTATATAGTATGTTTTAACAAAAACAGCAATGATATTATTTCTTGATATCAATATTAAGCAAACAAAACAACAAGATTATGCTTGACAATAATGAAGCATAGAACCCAGATGCTAATTACTTGAAAATAACTATAGTATAGATATTTTATATATGGGCCTTGCTAGTTTATGAAAAAACGTAGAACTAGTAGAGGATATGCGGTAATTTTCACTACTGCATATAAGCCAAATCCGTATGAAAGTAAATATGTGCTTATCTAAAAACCTAAAGGACATATTATAATGGCTTTTGTTTATGAAAGGACATAATAGCTGTTTTTTTTAATGAATAATTTGATTATATAGTCAGGGCCGGGACGAACTTTTTTCTTTTGCCATTTTTGTGGTCAGGAGATTGCAGGATGAAAACCAATGATCAGGAAAAGGAGTGAAGACCTACTCCAACTCTAAATCCATCTGTACCCTAACAGTTTAGTTGATAGTTTGGTTTAGGTAGCTAGCAATCCAAACCCTTCATTAGAGATAAGCTATATGTGGCCAATGTGGGTGTTGTGTGGTGTATAAAACTTCATGCACCCTCACCCTACTCCCAATTCAAGCCACATGTTCACGAGCAAGGGCAAGAGGGGGCAAACGGCATTTGCCCCCTCTTGCTGGCCAAAAACTTCCTCCAACCAGGCTCCACCCCTGTAATGCCCACACTCGGTTGAGAATTTAGCGGCACCACCGTGCCCGTAAGTTATATATAATAGGAAAAAGATTCAAATGCTTATAATTCCTTCAATAATTTTTATGACATTCATTGTCTTCATCTCAATGTTTTAAATGTTAATATATTGATTAATGATTAAATTTACTTTTTCCTATCAGGTTAAGCTTTCAAAATAAATAAATGGTGATTTAACATTATAAACATCGTTAGTTGCTTGTAAAAAATGTTGCGCCAAGGGCATGATACTAGCTAGAAGCTCTTTTAGAAACTTGTAACTCAATTGAACTTATGATTTTTGTGCTAGTTATAACCCATAATCGGATAATATCCTTGGTTCTTAACCACCATGTTTTTATATTAAGTAATGCTATATACTACATTTTTATTTTACAAGTATTCAGCAATGCTGACGAACGTGACAGTCTCAACCAATCCTTGGATTTTTTTTTAATAATTATTGGTCCAAAGATTGGTTGGGTCTACCACGTTAGTATTGTGAGATAGTTGTGGGATAAAAATGTAGTTTCTAGCATTACTCTTCTATAATTAATGCAGTTTTTAAGAGAGAAAAATTTCAAGCAAACAATTCCCCAAGTGAAGGTTAAGGATGGTAAGGAAATTACATATGAAACTGCCACAACCACGTTAAGGAGGGCCGCCCACTTCTTTTCAGCTTTGCAGGCCAGCGACGGCCATTGGCCTGCTGAAATTTCTGGCGTATTATTTCCCCTTCCTCCATTTGTAAGTTCTCTTCATCTCTTTATTGAACATTGGAGAACTCTCTCCCCCTCTCTCTCTCTCTCTCAAACATGCGCACACACACACGGACACACACTAAGAGAGAAAGAGTGGATGAGGGGAAAAAAAAAAACCTTAGAGGATTTTCATGCTTTTATTCAAATTTATTACAATGATTTGTTTACATGAGTATTTATATACTACAATCGATGCAGTATATATGCATGCATAAAGAACTAGTTCACCATATAAATGATGTAATCTCTTTAATTTAGAAACCAATAACAACACCTAAAATACAAAGGAGAGAATTTTATCAAGTTTATTACTCATGAACTAGCTAGGCTTATTTAATTCCAACCAAATCTTTGAATTGGATAAGTCACAAATATTTTACACTGCAATAATTGATGCAATTTCTAACTGCTACCAATTTTTGGGGAAAAAAAAAATGAAACCAAAAAATGCAGATCTTGTGTCTATACATTACAGGGCATCTTAATACTATATTCACTACAGAACATCGCAAAGAAGTCCTTCGGTATATATACAATCATCAGGTACATTATTTTCTTAATTATATGATTTTAGGATTTATATATTATTTAATTAAATGTACACTAATTGATTTTGTAAGTTATAGAACGAAGATGGCGGGTGGGGATTACACATAGAGAGTCACAGCAGTATGTATTCTACAGGTTTGCACTACGTTTGTATGCGTGTACTTGGAGAAGGAGCTGATGGTGATTCTTGTGCGAGGGCCCGAAAGTGGATTCTCGACCGTGGTGGTGTAACCCATATACCATATTGGGGAAAGATTTGGCTTTCGGTAAAATATTACATCTAACTAGCTAGCTTATAACCCTCGCTATACTCTATGCGCCGGTTTTTGTCTTAGATTCTTAAATCTTAAATTCTTCGTAAAAAATTTTAGGAAAAAATATAAAATTAGTCCATGTAATTTACTTGATTTGCAATTAGTTTCATGTGGTATCAAATAAACAAAGAGATCCCTGAAGTATGTCAAAAAAAAAAACAATTTATTCACTACAGTCAAATTTTATCCACTGACTTAACAGATTCCATTAGTGAGATAGGTCAGAGCCAATAAAATTGTAACATGTGTCCTATTTAAGTTAGTATCACACTAACAAAATCTATCAAGTAAACTACAAAGACTGATTTTACATTTTTTTTTCCAGAATTTTTAGTTGCTGAAGCCACGTATTCCAGAAATCAAATACATTACACTTAAAAATACACATTCTCTTCAATTTTGTTGCCTTAACTATCTCATTAGCCAAACAGAATGTAAACTTACAAATTGTCAAATCTTCCATCTT
>FXXK01002460.1:769-11777 GCA_900184695.1 Betula pendula | reverse complement strand
GTGGTACGACGAGTGTTTGTTACATTACTCCAACGAATCCATCTCTGCCACCATGTACGTAGATCCCAGGCAATCCTTTCCGAACACGGGGAGTATCCTAGCAGAGAGAGACCGCTTCATCGGGTTCTTGGACAAAATAATGAATTCGTTGGCGACCCTTGCGTCGAATTCCTCGTCGGGAAAGAAGTTTGCGACGAAGGAAGAGAGATTCGACAGTTTACAGACGCTGTACAGCCTCGTGCAGTGCACGCCGGACCTGACTGTATACGATTGCTCTAGATGTATCCGAGTCGCCATAGGGGAGCTTCCCAGGTGCTGTGATGGAAAACAAGGCGGAAAGGTTCTACAACCAAGTTGTATTATTAGATATGAATTGTACCCATTTTACAACTTCACAACTGCTTCGCCTGCATTTCCTCCTCCTCCTCCTCCACCAGGTCTTCCTCCAGGTATGAAAAGAGGTTGTGATCCGCCCCACTTACTGTCCATGGATAGTAAAAATTGGTTGTTTTTCCAAATCTGTGATTTTTAACGATAGTGGATTATTTTAAAAAATAGGGAAAAGCACTCTGTCTTCCAATATATCATTGAAATGTATATTATGCGCTCAAAATTACAAAAATAATCTTAAAAAAAAATTAGAAAAAAATGAAAAGAGTTTTTTCATGCTTTTTTTTTTTTTGGTTTTATAATTTTTTTTTTTTTTTTTTGTAATTTTGAGTATCAAAAGGGATATATATTATTTTGAACATTATGTCGCTAGAAAAGTTTTTGAGTAAAAAACTGTCTTTTGACTTAGTAAAAAATAACTTTAAAAGTGAAGAAAAAGTCTTTTGGAATGAAATCTTTTTTTTTTAATATCTCCATGTTTTTAATAGGTAGCATTTTTCAAGCCACTTGATGCAAGGAATAAACTAAATTCATATAATTTGAGAATTTACAATTTCTTTGAAATTGTAGTGAATCATGATCATTTCTCTTATGCTTTCGCTTTTGTTTGTATTCTATAGCCTAGGTTTTAATGGTCTAAATGTTTTTACAGTTGTGCTAAGAGGAGGTTAACGTTGATGTAAACACAATGGATTTCACCATATTAGATTTTATAGTATATGTTGTAACGTCATTTAAAAATTTTAATTTTAAATAATGTGAAACTATGTATATTATTATTTGCAACAAAACAAAATATTGATGTTAATATATGTAATGGATAGAGTTTTTTTTTAGGATTGTTGAAACTTCTTCCAACATACTCTATAAAATTATCATGTGTTCTTAAGCACATGAAAAATACATGCTTTTTAATATCATTAAAAGAGTTAGGAAAATTCTATTAAAAATATGTGCTTCTCATGCTATTAAAAAAGCGAGGAATGTTATAAGTAGTACTTTTGTCTTCATTTTTTCTTAAATGTGATGTGGCTTTAAAATCGTCATTGAATCAAAATCTAACAGTAATTCATCCTAAATTAAATGGTGATTTAAAAGCCGCATTACATTTTGGGGGATAAAATGGAGACAAAAGTTTTACTTATAACATTACTCTAAAAAAATGTATACTTCTCACATGCTTAAAGAATATATAACAATTTTATATACTAAATTTAAGAAACTCCCTCTAATTCAATTCGTAGGAAAGCATTGTCCATTTACAACATACTACATAGAGACTTTTAGAGTAAACGGATCATTAATGCAAAAGCCAAAGCCTTTTGAATTCTCAACTACTTTTTCTAATTAATGTTTCGGTACCTACCACATATTCAATGGGCTTCCTGTTGTGGCAAACTATCTGTCACATAAAATTAACGGATTAATATGCATCTAGCATATGGCTATTATTATTTGTTCTCTATTGTGGGGATAAAAAAAAAGTATATATATATTCCCAGAACCATCATAGTTAGTGCCAGTCACAAGGACGCATGCCAATTGTTAATGCAGGAAAAAGCAAGTCATCTCTAATTATTATCATCGCCATTGTTGTCCCAATTGCTGGTTCTGTCGTGCTTTTCTCCATAATTGGCTGTTTCTTCCTCTGTAGAAGAACAAAGAAGAATTACAATACATCACTAGCAGAAAATGGTAAACAAAAAAGAAAAGCTTTAGTTGATCATCACTAAACATTCCGCTATAATAATTTTTTGAATTATCAGAATTCAATATATTTACTGTTTTGTGGTGTAGTTGGGCTTGAAATTTCATCTGTGGAGTCCCTGGAATTTGACTTGGGTACGATTGAAGCTGCCACAAACAACTTCTCTGATGATAACAAGATTGGTAAAGGTGGATTTGGTACGGTTTACAAGGTATAGCATCGAAATTTAGTTATATTTATAAATACATTTATGAAAATGTATGTGTGTGTTCATTGAATGTTCTAATTAACCAAGTTTCAAATATTATATATATTCTCAGGGTATCCTTTACAATGGACAAGAAATAGCAGTGAAAAGGCTGTCCAAAAACTCTGGTCAAGGTGTAAAAGAATTTAAGAATGAGGTTATGTTGGTTGCAAAGCTTCAACATAGAAATTTAGTGAGGCTCTTAGGATTTTGCTTGGAAGGAGAAGAACAGATACTCATTTATGAATATGTGCCCAACAGAAGCCTTGACTACTTTTTATTCGGTTTGGCCAATCTAAACTTATATCTACTTCTTTATTACTTTTTCATTTTAAAATCATATGACATATCAAGGGCACAAAGTGTTTCAAATGACTCACTTGTCATGAACTTTTCACAAGTTGAATTACTGTAAACAAGGAGCTGAAAATTTTATTCTAACATTTTTTATTTATGCTAAATTAATATTTCATCATCCAATTGAGACTTATTTATTTATGAGTTGAATGTTTAATTTTGACAAAATCATAGACTCTGAAAGGAAAAGACAATTGGATTGGTTAAGCGGTTACAAGATTATAGGAAGGATTGCTTGAGTACTTTTTTATCTTTATGAAGATTTTCGGCTTAGAATTATACATCGTGATCTTAAAGCTAGCAATGTTTTATTAGATAGCAATATGAATCCAATGGGTCAAAATGAGTCATCAAGAAAACGACAAAAACAGTACCCAAAAAGCTCGTTCAAAAATGGTCCGGACGAGAATGTTTTTTTTTTTTAGGGCTTCATCGCAAGTCTCGTCCAAACAAGTTAGTACTCTTGTCCAGCCGAGATCGCAACAACGCCAGTTTATTTGACTTTTCTAGTAAGGTTTGGACTTCTTTTTCTATTTAAACTCATTAGATACAACTCAAGTTTTGTTTCATTTTTATTGGTTTTCAATTAGAAACACTCAAGGAATTATTTTCTATTTATTTTTCCTCAAATCCTTGATTTGCTCTTTGTTTTGGGAAGAATTGTTAATTTAGTATTGTTTGTTTTTGTGATCTACTACACTTATGCTGCATTGCATCACAGAAGATAGAATATATGTATATGCTTATGAAACGAATGCATTAGTTATATATGTATTTTACTTTGATTCGTATTTTTGAATATTGAACTTTGTGTGCAGATCTAGAGAAACAAAGACAGTTGGATTGGTCAAGACGATACCATATTATTGGAGGAATTGCTCGAGGGATCCTTTATCTTCATGAAGATTCTCGACTCAAAATTATACATCGTGATCTTAAAGCTGGCAACATTCTATTAGATGAGAACATGAATCCAAAAATTTCTGATTTTGGTATGGCAAGGATTTTTGGAGTTGATCAAACTCGAGGAAATACCAATAGAATTGCTGGAACCTAGTAAGTTAATTACCAATATTTAAAAAAGAAAAGTTCTTAATCATTACAAGTATTTTTAAGGTTTCATATTCTTTTTAGTAACATCCTTGAGTTGATTTGCAGTGGTTATATGCCTCCGGAATATGTAATACATGGACAATTTTCTGTAAAGTCCGATGTATATAGTTTTGGTGTCTTAATACTAGAGATTTTAAGTGGTAAGAAGAACGATTCTTTCTGTACGACAGAAACTGCTGACAACCTCTTGAGCCATGTGAGTATACAACAAATATTGCAAGCTTTCGTTAATTTTCTAATGCATACATCATCACCATCGAGTGAGAGGCTATAAGAATGTTTGAGCAATTGATGCAGGCTTGGGGACATTGGAGGCATGGAACATCCTTGGAGTTGTTGGACCCGAGTTTGAGAGAATGTTATTCAAGAAAAGAAGTTGACAGATGCATCCATATTGGCTTATTGTGTGTTCAAGAAAATCCAGCCGAAAGACCAACAATGGCATCAATAGTTGTCATGCTGAGTAGTTACTCTGTTACTCTATCATTGCCTCAACGGCCAGGGTTTTTCCTTCATAGTAGAACAGAGTCAAATGCGCCAATAAATGGATTGGAGGCAAATCAATCTACAAGCATGTCAATGCCATTGTCTGAAGCATCAATTACATACCCTCGGTAGTATACTTGAACAATGTGTTACCCAATTCAAGTATCTGTTATTGGAACCTGATCAATCTACAAGCCAATCAATTGCACCTCTTTTTCTTCAACCCTCCCTCGCCCCTATTTTTCTCCTTTCTCTTGGGCCTGAATATGTTATGTTTAGTTCATTATTGGGAGACTCAAGAACTTGCACTGAGACCCAAAATTGAGATAGCAAACAGCCCTAGTAATGACTTTGACTTTAATTTGTCTAAACTTTTTCATTGTAATTCATTCTGTCATGGGCATCTAATTTGTTCTCACTAAATAAAATAGTTCGTTTCAAACAACCCTAGTATGACTTTGACTTTAATTTGTCTTAACTTTTTCTTGTGTAGTTCATTTTATCAAGGGCATCTAATTTGTTCTCACTAAATGAAATAGTTCTTTTCTACATATTAACTATATTCCAATAGGAATTTAGGAGTTTGGCTTGGAACTAGACCCCATTGAGATTGGGAGACGTGTCCCATAACATAACAAGACACATGAAACCTGTGTTTGAATTTAAATGGTTCCAATTTCAATGGTAATAATTGATATACTACATGGATGGAGCACAATTATGCTATATAAACCACTTAACCAAAAAGCTTAAGCCTAGCTATGGGTATGGGCTCAACTCTATCATATAAACCACTAACTCTTCTTATATCTCAGTAATGTGAGACACAAATCTCACAAATGCACTAACAACAAGAGTTTTGCGATGAGTGTAGTCTCCCTTGGACTTAAAAAACTAGAGCTTTAAAGGTTAGTCTCTCTCAAGCACAATATGCAAACTTATCTATTAGTGGCTGTTTATGCAATTTGGCTAAGGAAAAACATAAGAATTTTCTAGGATATGTCCTAAAATGTTGTAATGTTTTTTACGATATTATGTTATGGGTCGGGCACAACTGTAATATCCCTTAAGGTCTGTCTTAATTTTAAAAAAATTGATAATTATAAAAATTATTTAAAAAAAAAAATCAAAACGACGTCATTTTGAACGTACAAATATTTCTTTGTTCTACCCTAACTGGCTAACCCTAACCTTATGTTATCTCTCATTTTCTTTTCTTCATTCACACTCTCTCACCTCTTGCCTTGCACACCTCTTTTTTTGCATCTCTCATTCTCTCTCAACCTCTCGGTTCATCATCCATTGATGTAAGTCATTATCTCTCACAGGCACTCTCATAGTAAAGATTAAAAAAGATAATTGCTATGTTCTTTATTTTATGATTTTTTTTTTTTATTCTCTCTCACTCTCAGATTGCGTCACTCTCATGGGCATCCTCTAACAATTCAGGGAAAAGCACTAGCCACATCTACGCTATCATCCCAAAAGGACTAGTCGATTTTGAAATTTCTCTAAAATCACTTATAAAGCCCAGTTTCACTTAGTAACTAGGCAATGTGGGACTTAGCACTCATAACTCTCTTTACAAATCACCCATTCTATGTGGGCAATTCCTCATCTTCTCAATATGGGACTGGGGTGTTACAAACTCTCCCCTCTTAAATTCCTATCGTCCTCGTTTAGGCCACATCATTCAGTGCTTTAGTATCACATGGCTTGGCATTACTAGGTGGCTTTGATACCATTTCTAACGACTTAAGAAAAAGCGCAAGCAACATCTGCGCTATCACCCTAAAAGAACTAGTCAATTTTGAAATTTTCTTAGAATCACTTATAAAGCCCAATTTCATTTACTAACTAGACAATGTGGGACTTAACACTCATGACTTTCTTTATAAACCACTCACTCTATGTGGGCAATTCCTCATCTTCCCAATATTGAATCGGGGTGTTACACATCCTCACAAACTAGACAATGTGTGTTGTGAGAGAGAAAGAGGCAGATAAGAAAGGCAAAGGCAGATCGAGAAGAGCTCTTTCACCTCCTTTATTGTTTCGGTTGAGCTTCAGCCGAATGGGTTGAAATTCTTGGGTAATTTTCTTTGTTTTTGACTTCATTAGAAGCTATGGCCGAATCAGAAGTGTTTGTTCTTCCAAATTTTAGGTTTGTCTTTCCTAGTTGTTCAATCCATCCGAGTGAGAGAGATTTTTGTTTTCATGGTTGAAGCTGTTGGTGTAATTCTGGACTATTTTGGGTTGGTGTCCTCTTCCTCTTTCGGTTGAGAAGCAAAATGCGTATTTGAAAAAGAATTGGTCTTTTGCAAGAATATAATAATAATAAAAAAAAGACTTATAAAATAATTAAATGAGTTTAGAAATAAGATAAATAATCTATTAGAGTGTGTAGTAAAAAAGAAGTTCATAAAATAGAGAATTATATTTTTTTATTATGCATTTTAAATAATGCTACTGAGATGCTTTAACATAATTGTTGACTCTAATGACTTCCCATTAACTAAATTTTCAATTTTAAAAGGCCTTTTGGGGCTCTAAAAATACTTCTATTAGTTAAATATAACTACTATAAGACTTTTAAAGCCTATGTTAAAGATGCTCTAACCCACTAACACCTGAAATAGGATCCTCTACCGTTCATTCCGTATCCAGTTCACGGCTGGGATCTCTTTAAAGAGATCCAAGGCCAATAATAAGCCACGTCATCAAGGAAAAAATACATCCTAATCCACCGAAACCCTCCTCCCTCCCCCCTCAAGTTCGGCCTCCACTTTACTCTCAAGGTAAAATGATCCTCTCCATTTCCATTTTAAAGGAAATAGAGAGAGAAGCTAGTCACTCATTTTCTAGTGACAATTTTATAATTAAAAAATATTTTTGAGTTAATGAAGACCAAGAGCTACGAGTCCACGACTGCCTATTAATGCTCGTAGTAGCGGTACCTTTTTCTATTACCAATTTATTTAATAAATAGAAGTTACTCAATCATATATGTTGAGTACAAAACTATTTCAAATAACTTGAATGAATGAACCTGGTTTATTTTTGGAATAGTTTGTAAAAGGATTGAGCTTGTGTGCTGTAGTTTTTACTACAGCACACAAGCTGTAGCTAAATCAAGGGCCAAGATGCATTTTAAATTTTTTGCAAAAATTTTAGGCCCTTGATTTAGCAAAGAAAAGTCGCATGAAACTTATTATTGCATTAAATGAAAGTCATTGTCAATAATTAAGAATGAGATGGCGGTCCAAAGCAGAAAACCGCAATGACGCAAAAATATCATTGATTTCGTGGCAAAGGCGGTCAGGTTCATTCCCAGTGCCAGTGGGGATGTTGCTGTGCATGTTTCTTAGTGGACGCCAAGTTGAACTAGTTGTTCAAATTGGACAGTCTAGTCACTCCCTCTCTCCCCGTCTAAGAGCATCTTTAACAGGTTATGTAAACTCCTTATATTGTCTAAATTTAGACAATATAAGCCAAAATTTTACTCCAACAGATTGGGTATCGGCTTCTCTAAACCATCATTTTGCAACAGGGAAACGCTACAAGTAACTGATTGCTATTCACAAAATGTTGGCTTTGTTTATTATTGTTTCTCTCACCAACTCAAGCGTCCTCTTCATGCTTTTCTTCAACTCCCTTTGTCTTCAAAGATTCTTAAACTCATTTTGTCGTCAAAGAACTACTCGACATGCTGGTGAGTTTCTTGTGGATACTGGTGGGAATGGGTATGGATTTTTTGCTAGATTTTGGTGGGTATGGGTATGGGTATGGGTATGGGATTTCTTCAGAGATGGGTATGGGATTCCGGTGGATTTTGGTGGGTATGGGTATGCATGGGACGTGCTGGTGGATTTCTTCAGAGATGGGTATGGGATTCCGGTGGATTTTTTCAGAGATGGCTTGGGTGATGAACGAGACCTGAAGTAGAGAATGAACGAGGGCTGTTGGCTCGGACTGTTGGTTGGGCTGTTGGAAAATATTATTAAAATGAAGTAGAGAATGAAGTAAAAAATCTATTGGACTTGGGATTAAAAAGCTAGCAGGTAAAATAAAAAATTGTCCTTTTTGGTTAGGTAAAATAGACAACCTTGCTAAAGATGCTCTAATGCAAGTTGATAAAAGTGACTTCTGCAAGTGGGATGTTTCCGCGCCACGTCCGCGTGGTCACAAAAGTCAAAATTCAACGTCACGGACTCACGTGGTTTTACAATTCCATCATCTTCTTCTTTCATTTCATTTCATTTCTTTTCTTTTCTTTCCTATTTTTATTTTTGGGTGGGGCCGTGGGAAAGGATTCGTGCTTTCAATTCCAGAAAAGGTTACAATCTCACTTAGACCCATTTGCATTTTGGCTCGTATGAGAAATTAGAAAATATTTTTTATATCTTCATTCAAATCATATTAACTTATAAATATTAATTTTATTTATAACAAAAATAAGATTAATATAAAACAATTAAAAAATTTAACTTAGATCCAATTTAGGTGCTGTTACAGCACCTATACTATAGCTTTTCAATTGCTTTTCAACCCTTGAGAATTAAATTTCAAGAGTTAAAAAGTTACGACTTAGGTACTGTAACAGCACCAAAGCCAAATTCTTCACGCACAACCTCACCTATCTCTTCTGTCCTCTCCCATTTTCTTTTTGGCTTGTGGTCATATCTGGTGGACTAGATAATTCAAATTTTTTTTTTTAAAAAATTTTAAATCTTCTTTTTGTGGGGATGGGGAATTGGCAAAAGGCCTCATTGGTTATAATTTGTCTGACCCTTTTTGTTGCTTAAGTTGCCACCTTATCTGGTCAGACTCTAATTTGAATAGAATGTATATAGTTCAAGGTTCACACAAAGTCCACGAAGAATGAGTCTGCTTTTTGTTTGCAATATATGTGAAATTTTCCGTAGTGCCGGTAATTATGTCTAAATCATCATACTCATTATAAAGCATTTTGGAAAGAAAGGAGCGGTTCTTTAAAAAAAGAAAAAAAAAACGAGCCATAAAAGAAAAAACATAAATCGAATAGAAAATAAACTTTGATTGAGGGGAATACTAATTGGAGAGTAAATGGTCTTATTTATATTAAAAGCATATAATATTTTTTTTGAAAAATATGATCGTTAGGAAAAGATAAACATTAAAAAATATAAATGTTAGAGAAAGACTATTTTTTTAAAAAAATAATAAAAATAAATAACTAAAATAATAAGGTTGAAATAGTACTTTAAAAAAATAGATAATTAAAAAAATAAATATTATTTTTAGTTATTTCGGTTAATAAAATCTGGCGAAACTATTGAGAATACTCTCAATTCTTCATAAAGCATTCCTTGGTAAAAAGTTATTCAAATAGGGCATTCACATCTTACAACTCAAAATAAGTTAAAGAACAATACAATAAAATATCATTTTTTTTTCATTCTCTCTTCCCTCCAAATGGAATTAAAGTGATTTTGTGAAGAAAAAAATAAAATAAGAATAAAGAATAATATTT
Organism: Betula pendula; assembly: GCA_900184695.1. Taxonomy (NCBI): domain Eukaryota; kingdom Viridiplantae; phylum Streptophyta; class Magnoliopsida; order Fagales; family Betulaceae; genus Betula; species Betula pendula. The sequence goes on along the minus strand of FXXK01002460.1, from coordinate 1,964 downwards.
AGACGAAGTAGAAAATTATTTAGACATACGCCGAGTGTTTTTAAAGTTTATTTTTTTTTTTTTGTGGGTGAGTGTTTTTAAAGTTTATTCATGAAGGGTTGTCCTGCAACGACGAATTTTCAAAGGAAAAATGGTCTATAGTCAATAGTCAATAGTCAATAGCCCCTGACCTTTTGTGAGTTGTTATACGTTGTTGTTCTAATTGATTGCTTGTCCAGGTAAGAGAAAATTAGGGATTTGGACGTGACAGACACGCTGCTTTCAAAGGGCTAAATTGAGAGGAAGGATTGGAATAGGTGAAATTGAGAGGAAGGATTTATTAGTTCAAATTCTATTTTATTATATCTAATGGTTTATATGATGATGTAAAAAATTATTAAATTTTTTTTGGTAAGTAGATGTTATATTATTTTAAATCCGTATATTCTAACGGATTGTGATAAAGTATTTGTGATGATGTTGCAACTCGTGAAGGAGAAAAGAATGGTAGTGCGATTTGATGAGTTAACTATTAATCTATTTATGCCAGTTTGTAAAATTAATTTTGTGAAACTCTTTTATAAATTTAACATTTTTATTTTTCACACATAGGGTATTACAAAATCGATTTGAAAAATTAACTTAGATGATTAAGGCCGAAGAAAAGTTAACTCCTCGACTTACAAGGCATTGTTTTTATGAATTATAAGATGTGTTATAATTTATAAAAATTTAATGTTACTCTCTTTTTATTAAAAACTTAAAATTAAATGTAAACCATTACAAAAAAAGGGCTATATACCTTTTTGCCCTCTGTGATTTAAAGTCTTTACGTAAAGCAACCTCAGTTTTACTTTTTATCACAGGGGTACCTCAAATTTTGACAAAGACGGAGATAGTACCTTTGTCCATTTCCGTCTAATTAACTAACGGGAGCTCCACGTCAAAGACGGAAATACGATAATTCTGATAAATACAAAATATCAGGGAATTACAATGAGTATCATAATATATTCTAAATATATTCTAATACAAGTTATAAGCATACATAACTATAAATGCTACTGTGTTGGTGAAATTCCAATAAGGTGGAGGGAATGTTGAATGAGAAATTGAATGAATTATTTGAATGAGAAATTGAGCAGCAGTTTCGGCCTATTTATAGGCAAGAGTTTTGGGCAAAATTGGAATTTTGTAAAATCAAAACCAAGCGGTA
>FXXK01002458.1:24123-43743 GCA_900184695.1 Betula pendula | reverse complement strand
CGTGTGTCAGAATGTGCTTGGACTTGGAGACCTGCAAGGTCTGAATCTCTTGTAGAAATCCAGAGTAGGATCCCTGAGGTCCTTATTGGTGAGTGATTAAGCCTATTGGACTGCCTCCAAATCAGGTTCTTTTGTCAGTTCTGACACTTGGAAGCTCTTAGGAACAAACATGCTGTGTGGATTGGTGGCACTTGTTTGTTTGCCAACGCCATCCTAAGCAGGCTTTCGTGTTGTGGCTTGCTATAAGAGATGGGCTCACTACTGGGGAACGTCTGGCAAGATGGGGGATTTACAGGGGTGTTTTATGTTTGTTTTGCAGGAATTGCTTGGAGAGTCGAATCACCTCTTTTTTGAGTGTGGGTTTAGCTCCCGGATTTGGAAGGATGTGCTGGGGTCGTTGCAACGTAGATGATCCTCCCACTGTCTGGGCTGAAGTCCTACGGATTGGGTGCAATTCTTGGAAGAAAAAGACTCTTCCTGATATTCTGTGTAGACTTGTGCTGAGCTCCACAGTCTATAATGTGTGGCTACTCGAATGAGATCAAGCATGAAGGCATCCCAAACAGAGGAACAGGTTTGATAGGGCTGTCATTTGGGAAGTGCGGACCAGAATTCTGGGGAGGGGAACATTCCGTAGAACCAGGGAGAATCTTCTCCTTTGTCAAGCTTGGAATCTTCCCCCAAATCTCCTCGTTTGAGTTTCTTGGAGCTGTTACTCGATTGTCTGTTGAGTATTTTCTGGTTTTGTTTCTGGTTTTTCTGGGCTCTGTTTTTTTTCTTCCAGTGAGTGTTTGTTTGTAGCAGCTGGGGCTGTTTTGATGGTTTCTGATTGGTTTTGAATGAAAAGTTCTTTTATTCATCAAAAAAAAAAAAAAAAAAGACGAGAGAGAGAGAAAGAGAGAGACCTGGAGTTGTTGAGTAGAGGACTGGTTTTCTCTTCGGCTTTCTCCGTCGTTTCTCAGTTCATTCTGTGTTTAGGCCTTTTTGTGAGGGTTTTGAACTTTGTCAAGGGTTTTGTGGGGAAGTTCAATGGAGGTGCTTATTTTGACGGTAAAGTAATAGTTATTCCTTTCTTTTCTGTTTTTTTTGGTCCTTTTAATAATCCTCCCTTGTTAAAAAAAAAATAAATAATTACCAAAAATAGATGAATCTCCATTCTTACTGCCAAACGTTTAAAGTCTTGCAATTAAGGCCCAGTTTGGGGACGGTTGTTTGGATTGCCTTACCATCTTCTACTTTATTTTCCGGTGCAACTTCCCCTTTTTCTCTTTGGTTAAAAAAAAAAACAAAAAGGCCCAATTGAATTTATTTCGATGAATCTTACTTTCATTTAATGCATATTTTTTCAATAATATAGAATTAATTTTATATGTTTCAGTCATTTCTACATTTGTACCCAAAATAGGTTTAGTTGTTTGCATGGTGCAAACGAGTAAGCAAAATCGCATGGTCTTTTTTCTTAAAAAAAAAAAAAAAGAAAAGAAAAAAAGAAACCTCCAAAAAGAAAATATAACCCAATTTATCTATCTCAACTAGGCCTTAAACCCATCCTCCTATTGTAGCCCTTTTTCTCATTTGTATAAATAAAAAAAAATAAATAAATAAAATAAAAAAAACACTAGGCCTTATAATCACGTTGGGCAACTCTTATAAAGATCTTTTTTTTTTTTTTTTTAAACCTGTTCTGCTTTTTAAGATCTTTCTTTTTTTTTTTTTATTTTATTGTTATTTTGAGACTTTATTTGACAGCACCGATGAGAGCCTAGCATCTTTATGGCTTTGAGCATCATATATAGCTCGGAAGCCATATTTATCAAGAAGGATCCCTGCAGGATGCCAATTGTCAACCCACAAATGAATATGATGACCAGTCCCAACCTCAAACTTAAGGAAAAGTTTGGCTAGAGGTCTCAGCTTAAGAATCTTTCTCCAACTCCATGAGCACGTTTGGGGAATACTGACATTCCAGAAACTCTTACCCTTCAACAAATACTCATGGATCCAGGCTACCCAAAGAGATCCTGATCTTGCAAAAATACTCCACACATGCCTCAGCATAGAGGAGTTATTCCACACCTCCAAACGTTTTAGCCCTAAACCTCCCTCCTTTTTGGGAAAACAAACCTCACTCCAAGCCACTTTAGCCTTAGCAGCACAGTTATCAGTACCATTCCACAGAAATCTGTTAAATTTCTGTTTCATAGCTTTGAGGATCTTCTTGGGTAGGATGAAGATCCCAGTCCAAAAGACTTGAAAGCTATAAAGAATGGAAGCCAACAGTTGCAACCTACCTGCATAAGATAGATGCTTTGAGAGCCAAGAGTCAATCCGACTAGTGATCCTGGTTAACAAAACAAGGCAGTCAGCAGAGGAGAGCTTTGAAGAGATCAAAGGTACACCCAGATATCGTACAGGTAAGTGGCCTTCCTGCATTTGAAGCTCATCTAACAGCAATAACCTCACATGGTCTGATATACCAGAGAAGAAAATAGAGCTTTTAGAGGGGTTGGTTTTTAAACCCGATAGATCTTCAAACTCCAATAAAGCTTCCTTAACCACAGTTATGGAAGGAAGACTTGCCTCAGAGAAAATAAGAAGATCATCCGCAAAGCAAAGATGAGTTATCTTCAACTTTGAGCATCTATAGTGAAACTTAAAATCAGAACTCTCCCCAATACGAGAAGCCATGATTCTAGAGAAAACTTCCATAGCCAAAACAAAGAGGTAGGGAGAGAGAGGGTCTCCTTGCCTCAACCCTTTTCGCCCTTCAAAATATCCTACCAGAGTACCATTGAGGCATATAGAGAACCTAGGAGTAGTAATACACTCCTTGATCCATTTGATAAACTTCTCAGGAAGACCATAGCAATGGAGACAGTGGAGTAGGAACTCCCAATTAAGAGAATCATAAGCCTTCATAATATCAATCTTGAGAGTGCATCTCGGCTTTCCTTCATTCTTATGGTAATTTCTGACAAGTTCTTGTGCTAAAAGAACATTTTCAGATATGCTGCGATTAGGAATGAATGCAGATTGGTTTGTGTTCACCAACTCACTTAAAATAGGCAGCAGCCGGTTTGCAAGAATCTTAGTAATACATTTGTAAAGAGCATTACAACAAGCAATAGGTCTGAAATCCCCCATGGCAGCAGGATTAACCTTTTTAGGAACCAAAGTTAATATGGTAGCATTTACCTCTTTTAGGAGCATGCCTGAACCAAAAAAGCCTTTCACAGCAACCACTACATCATCCCCAACTACAGACCAGGCAGACTTATAAAAGTCAGATGTAAAGCCATCAGGGCCAGGAGCCTTGTTAGCTTTCATGCTAAACATGGTAGACCTGATTTCCTCTGTTGTGATATCCTTTATCAACATAGCAGCTTTTCCTTCCGAAAGAGAATTAGAAACAAGCTGACTGACTCGGTCAGCTTTCCCTTCATGAAAGAGGGACTGATTAGTTCCTAGGAGGTTTTTGTAGAAAGCCACAGCAACTTCTTTGATTCTCTCTCTCTCGTCTTTTTCACTGTATTTCGTCTTTCTCTCTCTCTCTCTCCGATTTGGGCGGTCCTTTACAAGAGGTTTGATAGGGGGTTCCTATCATAGTAGTACGGAGAGACCAAACAGACTAGAAGAAGTTCTTAAACGGGGAGTTTTCTTCTATTTTTGACTAGCAGAATAACATCAAGAAAAGCAAAATATATATATCGGACAATCGTCTTCTTGAGTTGTTGAATTCTCTTGAATTGCAGTCAGTGGAGGGGATTGCAAGAATTCCTCCAGTCTGCACTTAACCTTATGACTGTGGCTGGGACAGTAGTTTGTGAGGATTCTCCCAAATCTTCCTTATTTCCTTATGCTTGAGTGCCACATTTGTTTCTTTTTATAGACAATTGCCTATTTACCTCTATAAATAATTGTAGACAGGGGCGGAGCCACATAGTTTCTTGCGGTGTGGCCCTCCCAAAATATTAAAATTCTTCCAAAATTTTTTAATTTTTTTAAATATATCCTTAAAAAAAAATTTTTGATTTCTCCAATTTTTTTTTTTTTTTTTTTTTTTTTTTTTATAGTTTTGCCCCCAAACTTAAAATTCTAACTACGCCCCTACTGTAGATGCCGTATGGCAGCATTAAGGAAAATTACGTACTGCTAGAGCAACATTTGGAGGCCTCACCCCTCGAAGAGGTCAATTGGAGCTTCGGTCGCCTCGAAGTTGTCTCGATTATTCATTTAGGGTTTGTTTGGGTATGTGGTTTCAAAAAATGCAATTTTAAAAATAATGATTTTAAAATATGCGATTTGAAAACATGATTTTTAAAAATGCAGTTAACGTTTAGGAAAATCGTGATTTGGCTTTTAAAATTGCAATTTAACTTTTAAAATTCTGGGTTTTAAATCTGCATTTTCAAATTGCAATTTTTTAAAAATGCAATTCTCAAACGATTTACTTTTTGTAGTTTGATTTAAAATCGCACTTATTGTCTACGAAATCGCAATCCCAAACGCACCCTTAGTTTTTTTATTTTCTGCTTTTTAATAAACAAAAAACCCTTGGGTTCCTATCATAGTCATCCTATAGGTTCATATCCAACTGGGGTCTTACAAAGATTTTGGTCTCTTTCTTACAGCAGTGGGTTTTTTTGGTTGTTTTGTTTTGTGTTTTAATTTTTTTAATTTCATAACATGTCTCTCTCTTTTCTGGCGCGCGACTTGGCTTTGTGGGTGTTACTTGAAAATTCCTTTTTTCTAAAAAAACATCTTTCAGTGCATATGTTTTGTTAAGATTATTTTTGTTAAGCGCATTATAAGCATGAGATTTGATCTGATCTCTTTTTACCATCTCGTATACAGGGCATAGTCTCTTATTGAACACAAACAAGAGAAGAAGAAACACTACAATTTCAATGGAATCCCATTGGGCATGTCTTCCGGAAGACCTCCTTGTTTTGATATTGGATAGGTTAGTAACATTTTCAGACTATGTTCACAATAGTGCTGTCTGCATACCATGGCATGCCGTTGCCCTAGAGAACTACCATAGGGAGAGGTGTCGCAAACTTTCCATGCATCAACCTCCATTACTATTTTTAACTCACACCCGTCCATCTAAAGAAGGAGAAACTACAATTGGTATACACAGTGTCAGCCAAAGCAAGACGTATGAGTTAAAATCATTCTTGCCCATTGGTAGTAAGAGATGGTTTAGTTCTTCGCATGGTTGGTTGATTTCCATGGATAACAATTTTGTCATTACCCTATCAAATCCATTTTGCTCTAAGGTCAAAGAAGGTGATGGAATTATCTTACTCCCACCGGTTTTTCATAGACACTACTATGATATTCTTAAGGTTCTAGTGATTCCTGATGATTCTGCATGCGGTCATGGTCATCTATAGAGATGGAAATGCTCCTCATGGTAAATTGGCTTTCATTAGGCTAGGTGATATAGGATGGACTTATATAAAAAACAATTATCATCCTGTTATCGATATTATTTATTCCAAAGGTCTGTTTTATGCCCTCTATATGTTTGGTTCAGTCAAAACTCTTGATATTGGTGAACATCGTCCTAAGTTGAAAATGGTTTCACCTACATGCTATTCTACAGCCTCTTCTCAAAAGAAGTATTATATTGTGGAATCAGCTGGTGGCAATATACTAAGGATTGTAAGGATTTTAGATATTGTTTATGATGAATTGCCACGGCGTGAGGTGATAAAAGGGTTAAAGGTTTTCGAGCTATTAGTTCTAAATAAGAGAAAAAAGTGGGTTGAAACAAAGGACCTTAATGTTCTTGGTGATGGAGCCTTGTTCTTGGATGACAATACTTGCACATGTGTGTCGGCTTCAGACTTCCTTGGATGCCTTCCGAATTCCATATATTTCGTTGATTATTGTTTCTGTGGTTATACTGATTACCCAATACGTGTTCGCCCTTCTACTCCTTATGACATTGGCATCTTTTACTTTGGAGATGGAAGCTTTCAGTGGCATAGTGTAACAAAGTTGATGTCTTCTCCAAAATCAATGTCACGCCCAATTTTGATCCAGCCAACTTTTCAAGAAAAAGAGTGTAAGCTCTTCCCTTAGTGTGTTGGTGGGATTTTTAATCGAGTAATGCTATTAAGTAGACTACTATACGACTGTCATACAATTGGAATGACTTGAAAGTGAAAATTAGTCATTTATTTTGCTGCCACATCAAGTTGTATAGCAATCCGTATAATAGTTCTATTAATTAAATAACATTACTATTAAAAAGCTAACTTTATTGCTTAATAGATTGTTTATTGATTAAAGAAAAATAAAAAGCATACTTTATTTATCATTTATGGTTGCTTGTTGGCTAGCTACATGTAAATTATTTATGATATTATATAGTTGTTATTGTATCATGCTTGTTACTCTTTTCTATATTCTTTATTAATTTTAATTATATCATTATATTGGAGTATATTTATTAATGTGTTTTCGGTGTTTTTTGTATTTAATTTGAAAACTTATTGTTATGTGGCATAGGGAAATAAAAAATATTTTGGAAGTGTTTTGTGATTTTTTTTTTGTTTTTTTTTTTGTTTTTATTTTGAAATAGGAAATAAAAGAAATAAGGAATTTTAAGAATTGAACTTGTTGTACAGCAAGTAAATAAAAATTAAAAGATGAAATACAATAAATGATTTTCACATAATCACGTATTTATATTATGTTGTGTGTGTGTGTGTGTGTTGCGAGCGCTTTAGTCGCATGGGCTCTAAGTCTTCAGTTTTTCTTCAGCTCCATATGGCAATCTTCAAAACAATTGCTAAAACAAGACTCGTAATGACCAGTGGGCTTCTATTTAGATCGTCCAAGGTTCGATAATGTTGTTATAGATAGTAGATTTGAGTCCTAAAGGGCTTCGTAGCATCATGACCATCACAAGACCTTTTCTCACCTCTATTTTTTTTTTTTTTTAGATGAAATTTTATTAATACAAAGAAGATAATTTTGTGCACTCTTTACTCTTTCTTGATTCATTAGATTTTTTTTTTTTTGGGGTATATTTCTTGTGTACTTGAGTTATGCCCTTGTGTTATTAATAAAAATATTTTACTTAGTAAAGAAAAAAAAGTCAACATAGAGACACAAAAATACCAGAGATGGTGAGAGCCCTAATATCAATTGCTCCAAAATAGTTAATACAATGAGAAAAAAAAATACATAAAATAAACTTGAAATGGACCAAAAAATTGGCCCAGTCCAATGGCTTTCGGTCTGAGTGCCAAGAAAAGGACATTCACAATCCACAAGAGAGGCTGATTGGGGTGACACATGCAGCAGCAAGAGATCATAGATGCCACAACAACCAAAAAAAAAACTAAAATCAATTGTATTGGAACTATTGAAAAGGAAATTCTCTCTATTGTTGTCAGCGAGGAAGGTGCCCAACAAATGCTGTGCATTAGACATTAATGAAAAATAGTCTTTTAAAAGTCCTCAAGGAAATTCAAATAACCATATGTGATCTTGTATCTCCTTGAACATAATACGTTAAGCCGTACGTTTCTTACTACACATATAATGATAAATAATAGAGGCACTACAATTTTTAGTACAAATTTCTTACAAGTTGGCATAGCACTTCATATAACACTTATTACATCATCCACTAAATAATTAAATTTACACGTCAAATTTTGTTACTTAATTTTTTGTCAGTAAAATACTGCCACGTACGTGAATTTATAAAAAGTTTGTAATAAAAGTTGTACCTATAAAGTTTCTATTTCAAAACATCATTAATATGAATAACAAATATGACCCATCCTTAAGTATTTATTTTGATGTATTTTGTTTTCCATCTTTTTCTTAACCTAAGGAAGAAAAAACAAACAAATAACAAAGAGTAATGCTACTTTTACACTGATTTAGCACACCTATTTCATATCAGATGATGACATGTTATAAGTGATTTTTCCATGTCAAATATAAAAAATAAATAAATAAAAAGTCACTTAAGACATGCTACATTAATGGGTATAAAATGTGTGAGAAGTAGCACTACTATAATCAACACTTGACTCACAATTAATTATTTTAAAAACGTTTTACTCGCCACCGAATTATTGTTTACTCAATCCCATATTTGTAAGATTTGCCAACTATTTGTATCAAGCAAAAGCAAAAGCCCAACAGTCCCACAGCTGAAGCAGACACAGCTTGGGAAAGAGAGATAAGGCTTTAAAGTGAATAAAAGCTCTAAGTTATATTCATTTCCCTTTCAAAACACCAACCTATTCATTACTTAGGGACCGTGGTTTTCTCTCCCAAGCTCTTCTTCCTCTTCCTCTTCTTCTTCTTCACTTCTCTCAAACCTAGTATTTCTCATGCATTACCTGATGATGAGAACCCAACCCACTCTGCCCAAATCAATTCCAACTTGGTCCTTGTCGCCCTCCTGATGTCCCACTACACTGAGCTCGTCGAGCTAGTAGAGAAGGCTGCCTTGTTGAAAACCATGGAGGACTTGCTGAAACCTTACCATCTTTGCCCTCGTCAAACATGCGTTGGAGTGCGAGTTCAAGCTCTTCCTCCTCGAGCCCCATATCCTTAGGTCCTTACAGACCCTCCTGCTTTCCCACATTGTCCCCAAACACGTTGGCTTTGACGAGTGGCCAACACTTCACGACTCTCTCGCTCTTATTTTTGTCTTTCACTCTTAGAACGCTCTTGGTGTAATACCCTGAATAACTAAACAAGATTAAGAACTTGTTAATGATGTTTTAGGTACCTCAAACGTCGACGAAATGTTTAAAGAACACCATGGAAAGTTTGATGGTCAATCAAATGTTTGGTACTGAACTCAAACTTCGAGCTTGTTGTGATTCATTGTTCACCGTATGTCACTCATTTAGTGTGTGTGTGTGAGACCGTCTCAAATGTTTGTTGCTTTATTCAAACGTTCAATGGAAAATCTAGGACTATTGGGTAAGGGTACATCAAAAGTTCGATGTCGTACCATGGAACGTTTGATGAGCTGAAAAACCCACCAATCTTTACCTAGACCCTCCAGCTCTATAAATAAGCCTCTACCCTTTCCTCCTACTGTTCATTTCCACCTTGGAGCTCAGTAAACCCCTTTTGTGAGTGTGTGAGAGAGAATTTAGAGAAGAGGAGCTTTTGAACTTTGGAGGTAATAACCCTAGCTTAACTCGTTTCTATGTTGTTATTAGCTTGTTATTACTTTGATTAGTAGGTTATTATATCGTAGTTGCCGTATTTTAGATGTTAAGTTTGATCATTAAGGATAACGATAGTTTAATTATTGTTAAGGAGTTTAGCACATCAAACCTTGCTTGGGAGTGTGGATATACTCCCTTCCTGTATAAGAGACCTTAAGAAGTGCTAGGAATAGAAGGGACCAAAGTACTGGCCTAGAATGAGTATCTAGTCCAGGTCAAACATTCGACCATACTAGTCAAACGTTTGACAATCGGGCAAGAACATTCGACTTTTTTGCCAAACGTTTGATACTTGAGTAGAAAGTCCTTTTTTGTATTATTAGAGACCTAGAATTGGTTTAGCTTAAGTGTAGGACTAATGATGAGATCATTTATCATATTTGGAAATCAGAGAATACTCAGAGGACTATTTGATTGATCTCTATGACTAAAGTGAGTAAAAACTCACACGAATACTTGTTATTGTTATTTTTTCGCATAAGTATGATTATTTTATGTATAAAATATGCATGGTTACAACTCACATCAAATGCCTATTTTTGATTAACTGTGAACTCTATTTTGTGAAAATGATTGTGGTTAATAAGATAATGAAATAATGAGTTTGTAAAATGTATGCATATAAAATATGGTGAATGATTAATATTGCATTATATGACATTGTACACCGTATTGTGCAGAAAAAAAGGTCATGAGCTTACTATTGTTACAAGTTAATCCTATCATCAAATGATTTATTGTTATATGAGCCTTGGATCTAATGGTTAGTATATTTGTGACCAGCACATCATTCTTCGAGTGGGTCACTGTTACGGCTTTACCAGTAGTGTAGGCCGCCCGAGGTCGGACTCGGTCGGACTGCTAGTATAAGATGGTATGTTTATGCAATGTCTAGGGCACCAAAATTATACCAGATGTCCTCATAATGACGCGCAAACTCTGCTAAGAAGGAGTACTATCTCAGGTAGACCATATTATTGACATATGACATGTTTACTTTCTTTATCATGTATTGTACATATACTGCATTACTATAACATGTTTATACCATAATTGAAATTATCAATGCTTATGATTTATAAAAAACTCAGTTCACAAGATGATAACCTGTATAATATATGTATTATTACTTACTAAGTTGTGGACTTACACTTGTATATTTTTCACTTGTAAAACATGTGTTGTTTTATAGATAGTTTAGATGATGTTAGAATACTCGATGAGTACTATCTAGCTGGAGGCATTCTCTGGGTAAATTTTGAGGAACTAGACCCTGTATGATTGATCATGAGGTGGAGAGCTGTAGGAGAATGTATAAGCTTTAACTTTTGAAGTCTAAGCTTTGATAGGATTGTTGTTGATTTTCTTGGAGTTTATGTTGCGACATTTTGTAGTATTTTGATGATCGGTCTTTGACAGTACATTTGTAGACCTATGATATTTATGTTATGATGATGTTGGTTTTGGTTATTATGGCATATTATGATTATGGATGATTAGTTGCTATCTCTATTTATGTAAGTGACAAGTCTTCCACTGTATTCTCTCTCATTTGAGACTGTATGATCCTTTAGTTTTAACATGGGAGGCGAAACGCTAAGTCATTTACTTGTTAAATGATTTTGTCAAGGTGTTACACTTGGAGGCTTAGGAAAACGAAATGGAGGCCAGAGTTGTGTTAATGGGTATATGTATAAGCTTAAAACATCATTTGAGAGCCCTGAAAACATTTGAAATTGCACATCTGGCCAGGATCGATCCACTAAATGCTGGGATCGATTAGGGTCACTTGGGTTGATCCCCGTGGGGTTGATTAATCCCCCCACAACTAGGGGATCGATCACTAGGCCAAAAATTGGCCACCATCGCTCCAGGTCCATTTCTCCATCCACTCAACCCAACTTTGATCCCCACTAACCCTAGGGTTCAAATTACTAATTTCTTAACCCTAGTTTAGGCCGAGGTTTTACCAAATGGGCTAAGGTTAAGATTTTTGTGAGAATAAAAAACAAGCAAAAGCCAAGTTAGAGAATAAAGAGAAAGAAAGAAAAATACCAGTGGTTGGAGTATAGAGAGAGAGAGAGAGAGAGAGAGAGGTGGCGGTTAAAATTTGAGAATGAAGAAGAAAAGGGCGGTTCAGTTGTTTGTTAGCTTAGTAATTTTCAAAATATAGATAATGGGTTGGGCAGGCTAGCTTGGTTAGGTTTACTGACCCCTAAACCCAACGCCTGATCCGACGAAGGTTGAAATTTAAAACTTCATTCCATCAGCGGACCCGTAGTCGAGTTATCCGTCCGTAATTTATCAAGATAGGTTAAAATAATTGGCTCAGCCAATTTCGCCAATCCCTTAAGCAACCTTAAGTAGAGCATGTCCTTTTTTTTTTTTTTGAAAAATTAATATATCAATTTTCATTCATCAAAATGGTAAAATCTAGAGTTCTGTAAAAACTCTAAGATAGTAGAGCATGATGCTCTAAGGTTACAAAATCATAGATATAACTTGAAATTTCTTCTATCCAGACCCTATCTATGACATTAAGAGTCACCTCTTTGGCTAATCCATGTGCCGCACAATTAGCAGCCCTCTTAGTGTGACAAATCTGCCAACCCTGAAGCCCTTGGAGAATTGTTCGAATATCAGGGACAATATGACCATACTTGCTCCAATTTGAACCCATATCTTGGATCGCAGTAACCACTTAGAGTAAATCTACCTCTAGAATAATCATTGGAAGCCCCAGATCTCAGCTCAACTCAGCTGCATGTAGGGCCGCAATTGCTTTTGCAACTACAAGCTCCGTAGAAATTTCGACCGTAGTACTGCGTGCCGCATTCACCTTCCCCATATGGTCTCTGACAATGATGCCAACCCCCATCCTTTTATTGACTGGGTCTAGAGCTGCGTCCCAATTTACTTTGTAAGTATTCTGCGATGGAGGCTGCCACTGTACCTGCTCGTTCAACCTCTGAGTTGAGTCGGTTGCCCCTTCTTTGGTATTGGCCAGGTGGAATGCATTAATAGAGATTAGAGCCTCCTTAATAATTGTATTTGGAGGTGTGAAAACACCCTCATGAACCACCTTATTTCTTCTAAACCAGAGGCTCTTCGCAAGCATCCCAAAGAGTTCTAAATCCTCTTCATTGCATTTGTCAATCAACTCTTCCATTAAATCCAAAAATGAATCTCCTCTTGTAATACACTTCTGCAATTTCATTGTACATGCCCCCCAAACATCATTAGATGAAGGGCAGTTCCATAAAATATGCGTAGTACTTTCGTCTTCCAAGTGACAAAAAATACAAGAAGAGTCCATCACAATACCTCTCTTTTTCAGATTCTCCTTTGTGGGAAGGATGTCGTGACAGGCCCGCCATAGAAACATTTTGACGAAATTCGGAACTCTTAGTCTCCATATGGTAGTCCATATTCTACTGTTGCCTGAACTTGAAGACCTTTCACCTCTAGAGTGCTCATGTTTCTCGTTTTCCAAATGGTAAGCACTACAAACCATAAATTTCCCTGTTGTCGTTCCCCGCAAAGACATGACATCTTTTTGTCCATAGCGACTAAGGGGAATTTTGCAAATAATATCTGCCTATTCTTTCTTGAAAACTGCATTGATAAAGGGCGAATTCCATCATTTTGTATCAGGGTCGATTAGATCCGCCACTTTGGCATCAGTTGCCAAAATCCTCCTTGGTGATTGTACAGAAAAAGATGTAGGACATGGCATCCATTTGTCACCCCAAATTCTGACCGTACTTCCATCCTTGATTCTCCAGAGACTACCCTCATATAAAAGATCCCAAGCCCAATAAATACTTCGCTAGGCAAACGACGGTCTCTTACATAATGCCACTTCCATCAACGAATCTCGGGGGAAAATATTTGGCCTTGAGAATGCGCGCTGCCAAACCACTAGGATTTTGGAGAAGACGCCAGCATTGTTTTGCCAGGAGAGCTTTATTGAAACAAGGTAAATCTCGAAAACCCATCCCTCCTTTTGACTTGGAATATCCCATATTCTCCCAACTCATCTAATGGATCTTGGAATAACTATCCTTGTAGCCCCACCAAAACTTCTGCATCATGGAATTGAGGTCGCGATAAAGTGCCTTCGGAAGCGAGAAGATACTCATACTATAGGTGGGGATAGCTTGGACCACTGCTTTTAACAAAATCTCTTTTCCTGCTTAAGAGAGAAATTTTATTTTCCAGTCATTCAATCGCTTCCATACTCTGTCTTTAATGCCTTGGAATTCTCGTAATCTCGACTTACCCACAAGAGCCGGTAAACCCAAATACTTATCAGATCGCTGGGTGGCTAGGATGCCGGATAATTGGAGTATAATTTCCTTTGCCCGTTGACTAGTGTTCCTGCTAAAAAAAAATGGTAGTTTTTGCTTTATTCAGTTTCTGACCTGATGCCCTCTCGTATCGATCCAAAATAAGAGAAAACCTGTGCCAATCCATCGCATTTACCTTACAAAAAAAAGAGGCTATCATCAACAAAAAATAAGTGATTTAATCGAGGCCCATATTTAGAAGTAGGGACTCCTAACAGATAACCCGATCGTTCTGCACCCTCTATATGTTTGGTTCGATAAATAACAAGTTACATTTATATGTTTTAAACGATAATCAAATTTGTTGAATTGTTTATTTATTTTGTTAGTTATACTCTTTAATTAATTGTTGTTGTAATGCCTCGACAACATCATTGAACTGGTAAATGACTTAGCGGTTCGTCTCCCAGCCTTAAGCCCTTCACTGGGTTAAAACTCAGGGATCATACACTATCAAGGGTGAAAGTCTACAGCGGAAGACTTGTCACTTGTAAATAATAAAGATAGCAACTAATAACCATTAATAAAATAATACTAGAATAGTTGAAAATATAACCATAATGTCATAAATACCATAAGTACTGATGTATCTAAAGTATGGTCAAAGACCAGTTATCAACAATACATAAGGGTTACAACCCGAAATCTAACATCAACAAAATCACAGATCAGCCTTCACAAGATAGAACATGTAGACTATATCTTTCATGTCGTGTTGGGGTCTCTTTTGGCATGCCACATCCTACCAAGCCATACGGGTTCTAGCTCCTCAAAGATCACCCGGAGAATGTCCTCAAATCGAATCATACTGCTAGCATTAACCGCCATCATCTAAACTATCTATGAGATCATAGGTAGAAAAGATACAAAAGTAAGTTCATGACTTAGTGAGTAAATATGCACATGTTATACAAATTATCATTTGTGAACTCAGTTTATAAATCATAGTCATTGTTATCCTCATTTATTGCATAAACATGTCATGACGATGCAATATATATATAATACATGATATAATCAAGAACATGTGATATGTTAACAATATAGTCTACCCGAGACATTACCCTTTCTCAGCAAGGATTGCATGTCCAAAAGAACTTTTGGTACAACTTCAATGCCCTGGACATTACACAAATATACTGTCTTATACTAGCAGTTTGACCAAGTCCGACCTCGGGTAGCTCACACTAACTAGCACAGCCATAACGGTGACCTCACTCAAAGAATGGTGCGCTGGTCACAAATTCTTAATCATTGGATCCAAGGTCCTTATCATAAAAGAAACATTTAACTATAGAATCAACCTATAATAATTGTAAGCTCATGGCTGTTCTACTGCACGTACTGGTGTATTATATCATACGATGCAGATTAATTTTTGTGTCTTTTATATGTATGCTTTGCATAACTTATCATTTCATTATTTTTGTTTATCACAACCGTTTTCACAAATGGAGTTCATAGTTAAGAATAAATAGGCATTTTATAAGAGTTGTAAACATGCAGATTTTGTACATCAAAATAGTCATGCTATGCGAAAAGTATAACAATAACAAGTATCCGTGTGAGTTTTTTACTCACTTGAGTCGTAGGGATCAACCAAATACTTTTTCAAGCAATCTCTGATTTCCAAATATGAGAAATGATCTTATCGTTAATCTTATGCTGTAAGTTAAACAAGTTCTAGGCTTTTAATAACCCAAAATGACATTCTATTCGAGCATCGAACGTTTGACCAGGAGGGTCAAACGTTTGATGAGGTCTAGAAACTCATTTCAAACTAAAATCTCGGTCCTTTCTGGCTTCTAACTCCTCCTATGGTCTCCTAAAAGTCTTACTAAAGAGAATAAGGGGTCTCACACTTCAAAATCAGGGTTTAAGGTGTTAAACTCTTTAAACCAACACAAAACCAACCTAAACCTCAAATGATTCAAGCCCATACTAAACAACTCAAAAACTAAGACATAACAATAACTAAACAGGGTAACAATAAGCAAATAACAATAGAGAAACGAATTAGGCTAGAATGAATACCTCCAAAATCCAAAAGCCTTCTCCTTCTTCAAACACTCTTATTCATACACTCATAAACGTTCTCTAGGCTCCAAGGCACGAGTGAACAGTGAAATGGAGGGGTATGGATCCTATTTATAGAGCTAGAGCATCTAGTCAAGAACTGTTGGGTTTTTAGGTTCATCGAATGTTTTATTTACAACATCAAACGTTTGATTGTACTATTCTCTAACGGTTCTAGGGTTTCCATCGAACGTTTGATAAAAGTATCGAACGTTTCATAAAAACACATCGAACGTTCCATAAAAGCATTGAATGTTTAATACGACCTGACACACACATAAATCGAATGACCTCATGTGAACAGTGCATCACGACACGCATCGAAAGTTTGATCCTCACCATCGAATGTTCTATAAGACCACCGAATGTTCCATAAAATCTTTCAAATGTTCTATGGGCGCCCAAGGCTCAAAAATAAGTCTTTAAACTCGCTAAATCTTTGGAGCATTACAGTTGTTGAACTCTATTTTTTAATATTGCCTACTGTGAATCAAAATCCTAACTCCCCCACCAAGACTCTTATGTAGTTTTTTTGTACAAGTGGTAAACATGCAATTGGATTTAATGACAGTAAGTGGGCGGAAGCATTAATGTTATAAACTGAGAAAACTAAAGACAATTTTATTACTTTCTAAAATCGATCCAAAGTGTGTTGAAACTATGTATAGCGATATAATTAAGGACAAAGTTTTCTCCAAACTAGGTTGAAGGAAGTTCCTCCAACTTAGTTTAGATGAAAACTCTGTCCATATATTAATTGTATTTGGTTTTATGCATTTATCAACCAAAAACAAATAAATTAACAAATAGCTTAAAATACAAAACATTCTCAAAAATGTATTCTAATTTTATTGTAAAAATATTTGAACAAAATAAATGTTTAAACTTTTGCTGGATCTGAGCTGACATATTATTTAGAAAATCTTAAAAATCAAACAATCAAAACACTGGATTTCTTCCGAAGATCGACTTGAAGACTTTTCCAGTCTTCGATACCCCACCTCTTATCGGGTAGGTCATCAGCCACAACTTTTTGTACAAGTCGGTAGGTTAAGATGACGTCATCACCGCGTCTGAAATGCCAGATACACAATCAGATAAAATAGATGGAGATAACGTAAAGTCAATAAGATATTTATTTTCCTGGATGATAAATGTCGTGTGATTTTCAGCTCTGATGTTGCCAATTGTACACTTTACTTGGTTTTCTTTGTGGAACATGTTTTACGTACATTTAATTTTATGACGACTAATTAAAGTTGGTGATGGATAGAGAAATATTGATAGAGGACTCCAGTGGTCTATATAATTTTTAAAGCTTATACGTATAGCATTTTTATAAGAAGGCATGGACAAAATTTCTGTCTTAGTAAGAAATTACTAGGAATTTCTAATATTAAATTAAAACATAAAACTTTTTATTTTAGTATGAGTTCTCTAATTTATATGAATTAAACTAAAATTAAGGGTTTTATATTTTAATTCATTTAAGAGAGTCTCTACTATTAGGATGAGCTGTAAACCTTACTTTTACAACCTATAATAAGAGATTGACACATCATCTAAACACACTAAATACAATTAGTGTAGATCTTGTAGATCTCTTTCAAGGAATAAATGTCTATTTTGTCGATAAGTTTTCTTTTGTTCATAAAATGTGTTTGGTATTTTTAATTGACGTATTAATTTTTTATTGGATGTAGGAAAAGATGGGTTTACACCATATACTAACTGAATGATTTCTCTATAAATTAAGCTTGTTAAAATCTTTGAAAGAAAATATATATATATATATATAGCAAAAAGAAGACCTAAATCTTGATTATCAAAGCATTAATAAAAAATCCGTAACAATCTGTAACATTATTGGGGTGATACCTATAATATTTTAATACAAATAAAGCTTATATAATTCTAAACATTCTAAAAACAAATACAGAGCAAAATAAACAAAATGTTTTTTTTATATGAATACAAAATAAAAAATAAAAAATCTTTCATTCAATATTTAACTCAATCAAATAATATCACTTTAGTGTTCCGAAAGAGTTTTTGTTCCTTTTTTTCACAACAATAAAAAAATGCTTGAAAATTCGAGTAAATCACACAAATAAACAAAAAAGAAATATCACAACACATTCAAATGAATTAAAACATAAGAACTTTAATTTTAGTTTGATCTATATAAATTAAAATATGTTAAAATCTTTGTTACCATTGGAGTAATTTAAACTAAAAATGAGTATAAAGAAAAAACCATTAGTAAGAAAAAAAAACATAGATTCTAATTATTAAAAGCATTAATAGAAAATTAGTTAGTAGGAATCTCTAATTTTTTGGTGTGATACTTATTCTATTTCAATACAAATAAAACACATATAATTCAAAACATTCAAACAAAAACACAAAGCAAAAAAAATCATCTCAAATCAAGTTTAATGCTTAATTATCTTTTGAAAGCGTTTCTGTTCCTTTTATGCGTAACAATCAAATAAATTTTTGGCTCCTTTTGCTTTCAAAAGCAGAAAAAATACTTTCAAAAAAATGTTTGAAAATCCGAATAAGTCTCATAGACGAAAAAAGAAATCTCACAAAATATTCAAATTAATTAAAACATAAGACACTTGATTTTAGTTTAATCCATATAAACTAAATTGTGTTAAAAATTTTGTTTCCATAGGATTAGTTTAAAATGAAAAGAAGTATAAAGGGCAAAAAAAAAAAAAAAAAAAAAAAAAATAAAAGAAAAACAAAAAAAAAAAGATAAAGGCAAAAGAAAAGACCAAAATTAAAACCTAGATTCCTAATTATCAACATCAATAGAAAATTAGTATGAATATTTGATAAATAAGTTTTTGCCTCCATTTGCTTTCAATCATAAAAAAAAAAGAAAAAAAAAAAAAAAAAAAAAAACTTAAAACCAAAAAAATAGCATGAAAATATGAGTACACCGTACAAATGAACCAAAAAAAAAAAAACACATAAAATTGAATGAATTACAACATAAGACCTTTTATTTTAGTTTAATCCATTTAAATTAAAACATGTTAAAATTTTTGTTTCTATCGGAGTACTTTAAAATGAAAAGAAATATTTTATGAATACAAAATAAAATAAAATTTTTCACTCAAAGTTCAATGTTTAATTATCTATTTGGTGTTTCGAAAGAGTTTATGTTTCTTTTTCTATACAACAATCAAATAAACACACTATAGTCATCCATTAATCTACTAAAAATCTACACAATTTATTATCTTAATTCTGAAGTTGTAATTTTTATCAAGAAAAAACATATAAATAAAGTACAAATTGAAAAAAATAAACGACCTGCAATTATAGACTGCAAATACAGTTAAGACCCAATTACAATTTTTTGGAATTGATTGTGTTATTCTTATCAAAAGAATAAAACAATAGTTTTATATCTATATATTGATAGCTAAAAAAATACAATAATAATAATAATTTTTTTCGTTAAACTGCAATAAACGACATAAAGTATGAGTATTGTTAATCCAGATTAATAATACAAAATACAAAACTCAAACAAAAATACACTATAATCTTCTATTAGCCTACTAAAAATCCAAAAAGAAAAACGACTTACAAGTACAGTTACACTCAATCACAATTTTTTAGAGAGGGTTGTACTATTCTTAATTTCTTATCAAAGCTACCAAACATTAGTTTAATATCTATATATTGATAGCTAAAAACACAAAAAATTTATCTTTTTCCTGAAACGAAATGAGTATTACTAAAAATTCACACAATTTATTATCTTAATTATGAAGTTGCAATTTTCATCAACTAACAAATATATAAATGGAGTACAACAATAGTTTCATATCTATATATTGATAACTAAAAAAAATAAAAAACTTTTTTTTCAATTGCAACAAACAACATAAAGTATATTGCTAATCCAGATTAACAATACAAAATGCCAAAGTCAAACAAAAATATACTAT
>FXXK01002457.1:46162-48478 GCA_900184695.1 Betula pendula | reverse complement strand
TTTTTTGGGCTAGTGAACAATTCAAGCGCAAAAGTGCGGTTATTAGGATTCGAACCAGTGCGGATGAGTATGAAAGTGGCGGCCTTTTTTCATCAAGGCATTTGCACTGGTTATGTCTACAAATCAAATGATGGAGATATTATAATATCGGTAACTGCTGTTAGTGTAACACAATAATTTTTCATATGTACCCTTAACATCTATAATTATCAATTCTCCTACCGATTTTAGAAATTAGTTTTTATTATCAATTTTAGAAGTTCACATTGGAAAATTGTGGAAATTCTCCAGAATTGTTATCTGTAGAAGTTTCATAAGCTTTGTTATATCCACCTGGAGACGATTTTCTAGAAACGCTGGTAGCAAGACTATTTCGAGGTGGGCAAATTCGCTTAAACTATAGCGATTCTTGCGCCTTCAAGCTATCTTTTTGTTTAATTTTAGTTCTTCTCACATAAAAAATTTATCTTAACAATTCCGGCTTTTTGTTTTCTAATTCTTCTTTCTTATTACATTATTTTGCCTAACATTAGTACGTATTTAAAAAGTATATTTTCCTCTTGTCTTTGTGTACTTGTTGAGAGACTGAGTTGAGTTGTGTTCAAAAGTTTAAAGCTCTATAGAAATGACACACTTCAAGAACATAGATTTTCAAAATAACATTAGATTTCTGAGTGGAAGACTGAAATTCCTAAACCGAGAGGTTCAATGTTCAACATCTGATTAAAGGCTATCTTTTTTGACGGAGAAAAATGTTTTTTCATGAAAAATTATTCAGAGAGAATTATTTTTATAAAAAAGTATTTTAGAAAATATGGTTTTTTGGTGTTGACGTATAGAAAATCCATAATATTTTTCTATATTTTTATTTTCTAAGCAGTGTCTAGTGGTTCCCGACCAGTTTTTGGTGGTGGATCAGTAGTGTTTCCAACTGGGATCTCGATGTGTCCGATTAAGGATCATTGGCGGGTCACGTCTCAACGGGTTCGGCTGTGAATCCAGCAGTGTCCCTAGTGGGATCTCGTGACGATATCTCCTCAAGGGGTCAACAAGGGGCTTTTCCAGTGGTGTCCAGGGGGGATTCTCGGTAGGTTCGGGTGGTGTCCCGTCCAGGGTCACACGAATGATCCTGGCGGTGGTCCCGAACAATATTCTGTCGGTGGTCACAACGGGTCGGCGGTTGACCTGGTCCTACGCGTAGTACTGGCGGATGGGGATTCGGCTCTTCGGGTCATAATGGCGCCGACAACCGGTATGACTTGCAATTCGAAGTCAGACGTTGCCGACCAGGTCATCGTTGAAAACGGAAGATATTCGACCGACCCCGGGGCTTTGGGTGAGCTGGCGGTTTTGGTTTGGCAAGTCGTTCGTGATTGTTTTGTTGAGTAGATAAGAACCGTGAAAATGTCAGATAATATTTATTTTAGCTTTTTACACACCCTACCCTGCATAGGTTCGTGCATGTATGTGTAGAGAGAAGTGAACATAGAGAAGGCGGAGGATGTTTTTGTTAACGAAAATGGTTTTCCCCAGTGCGCTGACTATTATTGTATTTCTGGTCGCACTATGAACACCGGAAATAATCGAATGAGCGCATTAGAGGTGTGTGTTTAAAAATCATTTTTGAGTGCCGCGGCAGAAACAAAGGACGAGACATAAATCAGAATGGCAATTGATTTCTGACAGTTAGGGGCAAACAAAATCCCTAACTCTATTTTGGTCTTCAACCAACTTTTCCTTTTTATTTTGACTAAAGCACCACCCCAGAATATTTTTGTCCCAAAACAATTACAAGATTAGTGTCGAAGAACGTCATCCCAGATGATGATTTGAAGAGAGATGGCGCAAGGGTCGGTTCGTTAGTGTGTTTGGATGTTGTTTCAGTTTTGTAGATGCTTCTGGGAGTTAGTAGTTGCATTTATTTTTTGTATTAATACTGAGTATTTGAGAGTTGGTATTCTCACGCGCATATTGGTTTTTTAAACGATTAGATATCCTTTCGCGCTCTCGCTATGCCAATATACAAGCTTTCGGGTATATGGATATGTAAGTTTTTTAGGTAATCATAGTTTAGCATTATGTCCGGTTATCTCGCGCTTCACATGTTCCTGGAACAGACGATTGATTTCAAAGTTAATTAATGACATCTCTTCTTTTGCGGTTACATATGTAAAAAAAATATACCAAATATTAAAATAAAAAAATAAAAAGGAAAAAAAATATGAAGGTCTCACTCTGAGGGCTTGTAGTCGGGGTCAATCAAAGTTGAATTAGCGCAATTTGGCGTGGAACAAAACAAATGAGAAAACTAGCAGG
>FXXK01002457.1:23662-41162 GCA_900184695.1 Betula pendula | reverse complement strand
ATGGAAAACTGCCAAAACATATGCTACAACAGGTTCTAGATTTCCCGTTTTGGTTTTGACTTGATGTTTTTAGTTTTGCACTAGTATTTATTTATTGGGATATAATTAATGGCTATTTTGTGTTTGGATAAGTGAGTCTTTTGCTACATGCTCTTAGATGAGAGTACGATGTTTTCTTATGTTTACATTTCATTTAAATGAAAATAGGATGACGTGTTGTAGAATCAATTATTAGCTATTTTTTTCGGGATGTTACATAATCGACCTACAAGGCCGACCCTGTGAGTCGGAGGGTGTTCACTTAGGAAAGCTTGGCGTCATACTTGACCACGACCTAGTTGGACACTAACAAGGAAGAGTTCCATTGCAAACAGTTTGAGTGTGTGGTTTGATTAAGGAACGTTAGGAGCGCTTGCTTGTAATCGGTCGGCTTCGAGTTGACTCTTCTGCTCAATAGTAGAAGCCAAATGAAACAAAATACCACAAACCTTGAATCAAAAACCAAAGCCAATGAGTAATTCCTCAACCAAATAACAAAGAATCAAAACTTCTTCTCCTATTTCTGTTAGAAAATAAATATCTCGGAATAATAGAATTAAAGAAAGCAGGATAAAATCTATGACTGAATCCATGGACAATAAGGCGAATATGAATCTATCTATTAAACAAATATTGCCTCTTATTTGTATAATAAGTTTTGCAATAGAAAATACAACAATTCTATCATCAGGATACAATATTGTCCAAATGTAGTGTGCAAATTGTAAATTTTAAACACTACTCTAAAACAAGAAATTGTATAAGAGCAGAACACTAGAAGAGAAAAAGAAAAAAGGATTTTATATAAAATTTCTGAAGAACATATTTTATTCAATCATAAGAAAAATTAATAATAGTGTACAACAGTTCAATTATAACTGTTGAAAACGCAGTTAATGATGGTTTAAAATATGACTGTTGTACCAGCAGTTTAATACAGTTAAAATCTGAATTTTAAATAATAATAAAAACCGTTATTTAACTGTAGTAATAAGAAAAATGCACAAGTAAATGTGCTATAATGTGAAGTGCTAAGTGCATCTAATGCGTCAAAGCAAAGTGTGTGTGTGTGTCTAGAGCAACACATTGAACGACACCAATAACATGTGTCTACACAAAAATCATTCTAGTATAAGAGAAAGACAATCCCTTATAAAGCATAAATAAATTTCATATCTTTTCAATGTGGGACACAATGAAATACACAAGTGGAGGGAAAGTTGAAATATTTTAAATAGGAGAGAAACTTAATTTTCATGAAATAATTTCAACAATTTCTATATGTTAGTTTCGAAAAGTGGTGTATAGTAATGGTTTCTGACAAACTCAAAAGCAATTTTTTGACGAAAAGTCGTATTAGAGAGAGAACTTTATGGTTTTGTGGCTACCCCGCACAAAACGGAGGCCACCCCTCTCATAGCAGAGTTTTTTTTTTTTTTTTTTGAGAAATGCTACTCAACATTCTCAAGTAGCATTATTATTTATGTGTTACATTCACATGCACTTGTTTTATTTTAAAAGAAAAGAAAAAAAATGCTAAGTAATATTTCTTTCTTTTTTTTTTATTTTATTATTACTGACGTGTACAATTTTTTAAATATCTTCTATCATGTCAATGCGACATGGCAATCCTACTAACATGTGTCTAATGTAAGCTAGCTAACTGGATGGTTTGTAGTTGAGGAACCAACCACCTAGTTACTATCTTGCCCATTTCAAACTTACTCGATAAGGAAATGAGTCATTGGGGGTGGTCCCTTAGACGAAAGTGAGTTATGAGCCTTAATTGCCTTGTCCATTTTGAACACACTCGTGAAGGAAGTGAGCCGTTGGAAACATTATCAAAAGGGAATTAAATGATGAGGACACACCACTTTCCATATTGGCCCCCTTAACCTTTGACACTTGCCTTGGTGAGCCCACTTGCCAACTGAAGAAGGAAAACCTCTATAAAAGTTAAAGTGGCCCACATCATAGGTTTTCTTGACACAAATTCTCTCACCCTTCTTACTTACAGTATGTCCATATATGCTCATGATTTCACTCTCACTACTTAAGCATTGAAAGTGGTTCTGCCGTTACTCCTGGTATGCCACTCTGATCCTTCGTATTTTTGTAGGTTTTTGAAACCGGACTGTGTGATCACTATATCAATAGTTTGGATACAAAAGGGAACGAAGGAAGTATTTAACAACGGTGCGAATCTTTGAAAGTGATTTTGATAACTTCTTAAACCTTAAGGAGTGATAATAGGTGAAACCTCAAAAAAATAAAAAAAAAAAGCCAAAATATTCCACAACTCCATTTTGATCTTTCAAAGCACCACCCAACCAAATCCCTCTTTAGTCCATCCAACAAATTATAAAGTTTTGGAAAAGAACATATGCTCCCCTCAAATGATCACTCATGGTTAATATATCCTCAAACTATAAATTGTGTCAATGTTCTCTCATATTACTCATTGAGTCAATGTTCTCCTCAAACTACCAAAAATATCAATGTTTCTCCAAGGCAAACAAAAAGATAAAAATGATCATAAATTTTTTTTAATAAAATAAAAATATCCTTATAAATTTTTTTTAAAAAAAAAGCGCTGACAAAAAAAAGGAAAAAATGAAAAAAAAAATTGAAAAAAATGAATGTTTTAAAAGAATAATAAAGAGAACAAAAAAAAAAATGAAAAATGAAAAACCAAGGTGCGCCCAAATGGGTAGTTCGGCCTAAATGAACTTATATTAAAAAAATTTGAAAAAAAAAAAACAATAAAAAAAAGGAAAAATGAAAAACCAAGGTGTGTTATTTTATTTTATGTTGTTTTGTGTTAATACGTTTTAATTTTAATTATATTTTTATAGATTTTTTTAATAATTGTTTAGTTTTATTTTTTTTTAATAATATTTTAATTTTATGAATGATATTTTTGTCATTGCGGACATTACATGTTTTGATAATTTATGAAAGACTTACATAATATAGTTAAAAGGACATTAACAATGAAATAGTAATTTGATTGAAGTGTGTATATTTTTCTATAAAGTTTAATGATTGAGACTACAACGTGCAAGCAGATGGATTTGGTTTGGCGACTGTGCTACCTCAGAGATGGGCTTTCACAACAACACAACCTTAAAGCCCAAATTCTTTGTGAGACTCCTTAAAAGTTTTCCTGGAATTTAAAAGAGCTTTTTGAATGTGGGTAGACTCTGGATCCCCAAGCACATGTAAATCCGAAAGCTAGAGAAGGCCCCTTACAACTGGGAAAAGGTACGTGCATTTAAAGTTGATAAAACCAAATTGTGGACTCTTTGCATTAAAATTTATTTGTTAAGAGGAAAGAAGAGAAAAAGTATGACAGGGAAAGAAATATTAAAAAAAAAAAAAATATTCATTTTTGACTCTTAAATTTAAGGAGAATTTCTAAAAAATATTAAATTTAACATTTGATTAAACTATGATAAATACGGGATTAGAGTAGAGCATTTAAAGTTGGGGTTGAATACCGGATTAGAGTAGAGCTAAAATCCGCTAGTAAGACATGGTGCTCATCCCTACTACCAACAATGGCTGAAAAGCAAATGTGAATCATCCATAACTTTGTACTATATACAAATGCATATATATATATATAAGTAATAACTCAGAAAGCACCCACTAATTAATTAAGTTTACAAGATGTAACAAGTCAGAATCATGGTCTTTTCCATTTAGCAACAAACATAGGGTTATCCAAAAAAATAAAAAAAAGCAACAAAGATAGGAATTTGAGTAACAGAAACCAAAGTTCTAAAATTGATGCCTTGTGAAGTTTCAATTGGTATAACACTAAAGCTTCACAGAAAATTCCATTGCCTTCTTTATTACGCACCAAAGAAGTTGGGGGGAAGGGGAGGGGGGGAAGTTTTCCTTTATATTGGGTTGAAAGAATTTCTTTTAACCTAATATATAAAAATGATATGTGTTCATTTACCATATCAGATGCACATATTTTTTTAATAGTGAGGATACAGTTGAAATTTTTTTTTATTAAAACAACATATGCATCTCACATGCTATTAAAAACAGGAAACACATGTCATTTTTATATATTGAATTGAAAAAAGTTCCTCCAACCTAATTTGAAGAAAAATTATGTCCGGTAGGGAGGAATCTTATGTGTCGTTTAATAAGGGCCCGAATACCAGTGTTGAGAACTACAGGTATTTCACATCGTATAGCAAAAATAACAAATTATTCGTCGTTTCTTATGCAAACGACATATATTTTAACGTAGTTTAATGTTAAATGGCCGACATGAGCGGTTTTTTAGTAGTGATAGTCGAGAAAACATTTTTTTGTGTTTGGTTCGTACGAAAACCATCAAATATTTCTTATATTTTTATATAATCATATTAACCTATAAATAAAAATGTTCAAAGAGATAAATTTTATTTGAAAATTATTTAACTATAGCTATTCATGAAATTGATGAATTCATTATCATCTTTGATTATTTGAAAAGTTGCGTCCTTCTTCGCCATTGGATTGCACTTAAATACAGACCATCCAATATTATCTTGACCTTTATGTAAGATAAATACAGACCGTTCAATGTTATTATGATACATAACTTGATGTAATCTTAATCTTTAACATAAATGTACGTATAGAGACTAGAGAAGATTTTCCATGAATGTGGACATAAATTTCTTCTAAAACTGGGTCAGACGAATTTCTGGAAATTAAGAATCAGTAGATAAAATATTTAATTGAAATGAAAGATAAATTATTAGAAATGATCTTAAGACTTTTGCTCTGATACCATATTATATCAGCTATTATTCCAAAAGTTTAAGCAAATAGGAGAGAGTAAATTTAATTATTTAATTTTATATTCTGACTTGTTAAATTACGACTTACCTCAAAAGTTTAAGCTAATAAAAAATGGTACAATTTTTTCCAAACATGTCTATATATAAATTTGCCATGGATGCTTTAGTATGTGAAGAACACATAATTTTTTAATAGTTCTATTAAAAGCAGGGACAGCTGAATGCCTAGATGAATAAGGCAATGGCCTAACGCCCTCAAATTAGGCAAATAGTAATAGTATAATTATTATTTTTTTAATGAATTTTTTTTTTAAGACCTCAATTATGATAAAAATAATTACATAGAATTGAATATCAATATATTGAGACTTTAGGGCAAAAATAAGAGAAAGATATAAAGTCACATTAATCGCACACTTAAAGTAGTAACTAAACTTATAATTCCACGTGAACTTATGTAAAAAAAAAATATATATATATATAAATTCACATGAACTTAAAACAAACATGTCGTCTAAGTTCGTTCATTAAAATAATTTTTAGGACAAAGTAACTTTCATTTTGCGCAAATTAAATTCTACATAAACAGAATTATATATAACTCAACACAAAATGTGTCATATATTGTTGAAATAAAATATATCGTAGCAAAAATGAATTTTGTGTGTAGTTTGGACAAAATTAAGAAAATTTTCTAACGAGCCAACCCTCTTTAAAAAATTATATACTTTTTATATGTTTAAATAACACGTAACATTATTATAAATTAAATTAAAAGAAATTCTACGGACCCAATCTAAGAGAAATTCTTTGGACCAATCTAAAAGAAATTTCTGTGGAGTTTCAAATGAGAATCTCTTTTGCATAACCAAAGGAACACGCGTGAAATTAGGAAAAAAAAAACTTTTAGAACAAAAAGCTTCTTCTTTTTTTTGTCGTCTCTCTTTTTGTTCTAAAAGCAAAAGCTGGTCTCTCACTCTCTCTATTTTCCACTTCCCCAATCCCCACGACACGCACCCTGCCACAAGTCACGGATCGCCCTTCCAAGTTCCATCATTTTTTAAAATAAAAAAAAATCCTTATTTCTTTTCCTTTTCTTCGTCCATGATCGCATCATTCGCTCACTTTATTCACTTTTATTTATCTTTTGAATTGTCACGATTTTTATAATATCCTTTTTAAATTTCAAAACCTTTTAATTTAGTGTATCCAACTTTAAAGTTATTTCAATGTTCCATATTCGTTAGGATTTTCAGTTAAATCCTAACGGAGGGCCTCTCATGTGCCACGCACGTGGTAACTTGATGCGCATCGGACAGTTTTACCCCTTATCTCTTCGATGTGCAATCCCACAGCTTAAACACGTGGCTGGCTATGAATCACTCGAGATATCAAACGCCAAACGTGATTTGTCGGTCTTTGGATACAGTTAATAGACCGTAAGAATTTTTTTTCAACTCATACTTACTTTCGAAGTTCATTTACTTCACCCATGAGAAGAAAACGAATCCTAAAATATTTTGAAGATTACCAGTACAAGTAGTTCCTGACGAACAATTAAAGAAACTTGGTTGTTGATTTGCACACTATATTGACTGATTTGCAACTTCACATTGCGATATTCAGTTAGATTAGCATTATTGTGGACTTCTTTCATCAGGTAAATTTCCTTTTTTAGTAACATAATTGGTTGCTATATTTCTGATTTTGTAGAAATATTTGGGTTCTCTATTTATATTCCGGTTGTGTGACGTATTTTTGTTTGGGTATAATGGGTTTCATCCTTTAGTTTTTGTTGAATTTGATGAAAGTCTAAACCTTTGTGTGTTTATTAGTTGGTACTGTGTGAACGCTGTCGGTTTTAAGGAAAAATAAACAATGTTTTAGTCAACATCTCTGTTGTCTGTTTCTTTTAAGGGGTAATCTGATGTTGACTTATATTTGTTTTTTGGCCCAATTGCTGGTTGTGTAGTATATGTGATATGCATGTGTTAGTGGTATCTCTTGAATGATAGTGCATTTATCTATGTGCATCCGGGCCATCTTGTTGTCATTTGTAAATTAAAGGGTCATTGGTGGTTGTGAATATTTTTGACTATTGTATGTTGGTTGTGTTGTGGCTGTTGTTATGTGAAGTTGAATATGTGGTCCTATTGGTTGTTGTGGCAGTGAACACGTGATGTCCATTTTACAAGGGCCTTTGCTGCATTTTTTAATTATTTATATTGAGAACCATGTGGTCCCTTAAATGGACCACACGTGAGTGCCTTTACCAGCCACTTTGTTCCGTAGTATATGTCTTTGTTAAACAGACAATATTTGTTTGATATTTAAAGGTAGTGCCTTTATCTATCACTTTTTGGAGTAAGACCCTTTTTTAATATGTAAAATAAATGCTCATTGGTGTTATCAATGTGGTAGGACACATTATGGGTACAGAGTTATTGATGCTTGAGGTGCATTAGGGGGTACTTTTAATAGGGGAAGTAGGTGTATGTATGTGGGTGGATATGTAAATAGCTACCCAGACGTATATGATGTGGATAAATTGTTCTTTGTTGAAATAAAGGCTGTTTGTAAGGAGTATAGGTACAAGTCTGGGGATCTAATTTATTACAGGTTACCTGATAAGTCTTTAGATGAAGGGTTAAGGCTTATATCATCTGACCATGATGTTAGTAAAATGGTCAAACACCATGTAGGGTATGATATAGTGGAATTGTATTTAGTTTCATATGGGATAGTAAATGTAGATGTGCAAGAAGAACAACAGGCAGAAGAGGATGATTATGAGAGGAATGTTATATTTAGGAAGGATGCCTTTTGGAATGATGTTCTTAGCAGAGATACTGATGGTGATGCATTTCATGATGCTAATGAGTTTATGAAAGTTGTGAAATAGGAAAATATTGTGAAAATGAAGGATTTGATCTTCAAGAAAAATGAAAGGAAACGGGTTGTGGCAGTATGCAGATAGCAATTGTAATTATATGGTTTATGGGAGGTTGTTAAGAATGAGTCTTCATTCATCTTAGTATAACTTATGGCAAGACACTCATGCACTAGGAGATACAAGAATCACATGATCAATTCAGCTTGGATAGCTGACTAGTGCTTAGAGTCTTTTAGAAGCCAGCCAAACATGTCAATTGAAGTCTTATAGAAAGAGGTAAAAGCGAGGTGGAATGTCGATGCACATGTTAGTTTATTGTATAGGGCTAGAAAGAAGGCGCAACAAAAAATTTATGGTAAATTAGACGAGCAATATCATCGGTTATGATATTACTGTTCAACTGTTAGGAGGACCAATGTTGGTAGTTGTTTGATTTTGATAGTTGAGAGACCAATGCCCAGATGCTATGTAGGTTTCAACGGCTGTATGTCTCACTGGCAGCAATGAAAAATGGTTTCATTGCAGGTTGTCGACCTGTTATCAGGGTGGATGCCTGTTTCTTGAAAGGATGTACAAAGCCAGTTAATGGCTGCTGTTATGAGGGATGCGAACAATAATATGTACCCAATTTCCATAGCAGTTATAGAAGCAGAGACTAAAGACAGTTAGGCATGGTTCTTAGAGGTGCTTGTGACAAATTTTGGCCCAACTGGTCCAGGTGGCTGGACTTTCATTTTGGATAGGCAGAAGGTTAGTTGAACAATGTTTGTTTTTTTTTTATTTTCATTTAATTTGTGTTGATGTTCTGTTATGCTAACGTTTTGTAAAATTTGTGTTGTAAATGTTTACCATGTGTACAGGATCTTGTACCAAGTATTCAGCAAGTTTGTCCTATGTCTGAGCATTGTACATGTCTAAGGCATTTGTATGCCAATTTCATAAATGAGGGTCATCGAGGGATTTTACTTAAGGATCTCCTTTGGACTGCTGTCTCGTCTTACACTCAAGTTGGGTTCCATATAGAAATGGAAGAGTTGAAGAGGATTAGTAAGCCCGCATATGAGTATCTTGCCAAGGTTGACCCCATCAGTTGGTGTAGGGGATGATTCAATACTGATGCAAAGTGTGACCTATTGCACAATAACACTTGTGACAGTTTCAATTCATGGATCAAGAAGTTCTGAGACATGACAATCTTGTCAATGTTGGAAGGGATTAGGAATAAGTTGATGAGGAGGTATGAGAGGAAAATGGCATTGATTGGTTCAATGGAGGGCATTATAGGGCCAAAAATACAGGCCAAGATAGAATTTGAAGAAGATGAGTCAAGCCACTGTTGGTGCACATATGTTGGTGCAGGTCTTTTTGAGGTTGAGAGCCATGGGAAACATTTTGCAGTAAATGTGGAGGGCAGGACATGTGGTTGTAGAAAATGGGATATGTTTGGAATCCCATGTAGTCATGTTATATCAGCCATCTTATACCATAGGGGTAACCCTGTAGATTATATTAGTGAGTATTTTGGGAAAGATAAGTATTTGAAATCGTATGATCACATCATCTACTCAGTGCCAAGTGAAGAGCAATGTCCTAGGAGTAACCAACTTAAGAAATAACCTCCTAAGTCAAGGGTAGTTCCTAAAAGACCTAAAAAGATAAGGCAAAGAGGGATTGAAGAACCAAGAAATCAATACACAATGAGAAGGGGTGGGGGAAGGGGGGGAATAAGAATCAGTGTGGGCAATGTAAACAATGGGGTCACAATAAAAGAAGTTGCCCCACAAGGAAGAGACAAGATGAAAAGAGAGAACAACTGACATCTTATTATAAATCAACTGCAGGTATTAATTGGAATCTAGATTTGGTAAATTAATTATGGTAAATGATTTATGCTTTCATGTCATTTTTTAGATCAACACTAAATGATTTATTTCTTTTGTAGTTGGGTGGCTCATCTAGTGCCTCGTCAATGAGGGAAAGAAAAAGAACACGAGGAGGTGCAACAACTGTCCCCACCCCACCTAGCAGGGGTGCAGACATTGCCCATACCCCACCTAGCAGAGGTGAAGAAAATGCAATCCAGACAATACTTCCATCAAGTAAACAATCATATATGGCAAGCCCAAGTACCCAACCATCTCCAACACATTTAGTTAGTAGAAGTCAAACAAGACATCAACAGCATGAGCAAAGAAGCAGGACACCAACTGAAGATCCTATAGCCCAAGAAACTACGACAGAATCTGAAGTTGCTATAACACAAGCGAGCAGGACACAATCTGAAGTTCCTATAGCCCGTACAAATGTATGCGTTCTGATAAGACCTATTGCCAATTAGTTTGATTCATTTCCTAAAATTCATTATTCTGTTTGAACATGCAGGCAGCTTATATTAGAGGGAGGACAACTCTGGTTCTAGGTACAAGGTTATGGATAAGTGGTAGATTAAGGCCAGATACTATTGTTGGGAGGGCCACTAACAAGAAGGACAAGCATGTAGTTGACCTCACTGGTAACCTTAGCGGGCCACCCCCAATTCCAGGAGGTGGCCCAATATGCTCATGGGGTCCTCCCAGTGCAAGTGGTATAACATTTAGGGTTGCCCCCCTGATTTCGACATACAAAAAGTCAAAGTGGCAACAACTAACAAACCTCCAAAAGGTCTTCAAGAGGTTGTAAGGATGGACAAGAGGAAAGGAAAATCCACCACAAATATGAACCCTGCAGCCAAGGATAAAAGAAAGAAAAAGATGTGGCAACTGTGAATTGAGATGGTTCAACAATNTGCAAGTGGTATAACATTTAGGGTTGCCCCCCTGATTTCGACATACAAAAAGTCAAAGTGGCAACAACTAACAAACCTCC
Source organism: Betula pendula (assembly GCA_900184695.1). NCBI lineage: Eukaryota > Viridiplantae > Streptophyta > Magnoliopsida > Fagales > Betulaceae > Betula > Betula pendula. The sequence goes on along the minus strand of FXXK01002457.1, from coordinate 30,557 downwards.
AAAAGGTCTTCAAGAGGTTGTAAGGATGGACAAGAGGAAAGGAAAATCCACCACAAATATGAACCCTGCAGCCAAGGATAAAAGAAAGAAAAAGATGTGGCAACTGTGAATTGAGATGGTTCAACAATGACCTTTTTTGTGCTCTGTTTTATCACCATTGGTCGGATGTTTTTTTTTTTTTGAATATTTGACTATTGACTATTTAAGCTATGTTCCATCTATTCAATGTAACTTTTGGTGTAGGATAAATGTAACCTTATATGAACAGATGATTTATGGTTTAGATGCAATGATTAGTTAATATACTGATGCTGTTATGAAAACAGACCATTTTGGGATGCCTATGTATGAAAATAGAGCATTTTGAAATGCCTATGTATGAAAACAAAGCATTTTGTAAGTTTATATAGTGTTTGCAGATGTTCTGTGTTGTATGTTCATTTTCATTGTGTTGTGGTATTTTTTGAGAAGGCCATATCAAGCAAATAATTTCTACGGATGGTAACTAAGTGAAGTTGTCCTTTTTTTTTTTTGGCTGTATGCAAGTATATAGTGTTTGTAGAGCTTCTGTAATGTTGTTGCCTTTTGAATGTAATTAGGAATGTTTCTAGCGGTAGCAATGAAACCAAAATTTATGGTAAATTTGACAACAATACAACATTGTTAGAAATCAGAAATCAGTATCGAAAAACAACAAGCTGCCAAATATATTACACATGATTTTTGACAAAATTACAAGATTGTTCAATACATCAGAAATTTTTTTGACAACATTACAACATTACCGAGTGGTATTACACGTTTGGCAACACTCCAAAGTCTTTACAAAATCATACCATCAATAGAAATAGGTCTAATTAGCTACTCATGCAAACATCGGCCTTAAGGAAAATCTGCTACATGTAGAATAAAATATCAAGACAAAGACAAGACCCCATGAGCATGCTAGTGCAAATTGGTACTTCAATTCTTTTGCACGAAAATTATTCCTGTCTTTCTACTTGCAATGCAAAATTAGCAGCATCAACTTTGATTTTGGACTTGTACTCACTAACTTCAATCTTGTATTTTGAAACTCCATTGGCAATAGTTGTTTCAATCAGTGTCCTTTTAGTCTTCAAATTATCGTGGCACTCCCTCAACATCGACACAACTTGTTCACCATATGCATACATTTTGAGATCAAGCCATTTAAAGAAACCACAACCATGGTTCTCATCGTTCTGCATAAGAGCCAAAGGAAAAAAAATGGGGCTTAACATAGGCGATCTAAATAATCCAAAAAATGGGGATTTACATCACCCGACTGATCCCAAGAATTTTATACAAGCAAAAATGTAAATGAGATTTACCCAGCACAAACGAATGTTACCTTCGAAAAAATGTTAAATTTACCCAACCCGATATCATACCCTAAACGAAGAGATTTAGCCCAACACCGAGATAACTCCATAAAAATAACCCTAACATCAATTTCACCAAACAAAACTTACCACGTAATTTACACAAAATAGAACTTTCTTCCGCAATTAATTTGCGTGAATGCTGTTCTGATTTAACTTTTGATTCCACATCTGCACATTAGATAGCTTGAACCTGGATCGGTCACTTCACTTTCGGAGGGATCCATCAACGAAAATAGTTGAGAAAAAAGAAACCTGGTTCAGAGTTCTTGAGAGGAAGGGAGAGAGAAGATGTAAAAGTTATTTTTTTTCAAATTTTCTATCGTTTCTTATTGGAGCTTTCGTGTTTGGCGGAGGATATCTCGAGTAATTCACAGCCAGCCACGTGTCTAAGCTGTGGATTGCACATCGAAGAGATAAGAGGTAAAACGGTTTGAGGCGCGTCAAGTTACCACGTGTGCGGCACGTGAGGGGCCCTCCGTTAGGATTTAACAGAAAATCCTAACGAAGGGAGGACATTGAAAAAACTTTAAAGTTGGATACATTAAATTGAGAGATTTTGAGGGGAACATTGCAAAAGTCGTGACATTTCAGGGGGGTAAGTGAAATTTTCCCTAATTTCAACCCTGCTTTCAGTCACCTTAATTTCAACCCTATTTTCTGCTTTTCTTTTTCGGGATCTGCTATCTATTTCTTCTGCTTTTTCGAGATCTACTATCTATTTCTGTGTAGGAGGAGGCTTAGTGAGCTTACTCTCAAGGAGATAAGCTGGTGGTGCCGAGTGTAGGATAAGTGATATGGGCTTAGTTTTAAAGGAAGGGATCAGGTGCGACAGACAATGTCGACTAACATGGATGGTGAGCTCGTTTCAGGACAGGGATCAGGTGCGGTAGAGACCAAAACACCCTGTGAGCTAAACTGAGAGAGTAGACTTGTGGCGGCCCGTAGGGAGTCCTTGGGGTGCGTGCTTGACAGAGTCTTGTAGATCAACAGCCTCCAATCTAGATTTCGGTGTCCTTTTATGCAAACGGCTTACGGGTGCGGTCCGTGGTGGCCAGCGATGGCGTGTGAAGTACGTGATATGCAAACAAAAACTTGGGGTGTCGTGTGGTTGCGCGTAGAGCGTCCTCAAGGCGTGTGCTTGACACAATCCTGTAGGTCGGCAACCTCCGATCTGGATTTCGATGTCCTTCTCTGAAATTGGCTGATTGTGCAGTGTGTGGTGGCCGGTGACAGCGCGTGAAGCTTGTGATACACACACTGAAAAAACTTCTGGTGACGCGTGAGGGCAAGTAGAAGTCTGGAACGACGATTTGAAACAACCAGAGTGTAGATCGAAGATTTTAGAACTTGTTGGTATAATGGTCATACCAAAAAAAGGTAGAAAAAGCCTTCGAATCATGAAAAGACCGTACGGTTCCCTAATTCTCTAAACAATGCCAAAACTTGCTCTGATACCATATTAAAATAACTAGAGAATATATGTATGAACTGAATACTATATTTTTGTGTGTATTAAACTGTGAACAAAATGGCTTATTTATAGTTGAATAACGCCAGTTAAACTAGGAAATATAATCAAGAAATTAATGGACAATATTACAAAATAAAATCAATTTATACAAGGAAATACGATGAATTAGATAAATACAAAAGATTAGAAAAATACGGTAAATATCAGAATATATTCTGAATATATTCTAACAGTTTTAAGAGAAATATGACACGACTCCCTTGCTTTGACTCTTTTTTTATTTTGAAATTTTAATTTCTAATTTGATGAATTTTAAACCATACTTTAGACATTTGTAAATTGAGACCTACTTTTTGATAAACAGAGAACACAAATAATTATAAAAAATATATATAATTATACTCCTTTTATTATAAATTTTTTTTTAAAAAAAAAAAAAACCTAAAAAACTCTACCTCTCCATTACTGGTCAACCTCCAAGATTATAGGGATCAACGTAACTGCTATGGCCATGGTTCCCACGACTATGGCCAAGGAGACCAGTGAGCATGGGTTTAAAGAGACTCACAGGACCCACAATTCCATAGCTATGGGTGTAGGGGCTATTGGTAGACACTCACTGTAACACTCGGGAATAAAATAAGAATTTTATTGAAAAAAGACTTAAAAATAAAAACACGAGTCACGAACGATAAATTAGGTTAAGTATGGTTGACATGAGGATATCATGTTGATTCGGAGTCAAAAATTTTGACTTTAGGAAAACTTAAGATATTTTTTGAAAAGATAGACCTCCCAATAATTTTTAGGACAAACTACGTATTTCAAGTAAAAAATTAGCACGTACGCTTCGTGTATGCAACTTGTCATCCATTGTAAGATGTAACTTACAACCTTCGTGTATGCAACTTGTCTCTTTTTAAAGTCGGCAGGTGTAAGGGATATATAGGTGTATTTGAAGGGTATTAATATTGTTTCCTAATAAGAAAGTAGAAAATTTTAACAGGTAATTTTTTTGTTTTTTTTTATAAGCCTTTTGCTCATATTTGATATAAGAAACAACCGCAATTCCTTACTAGAGTCGGCTCAATACATTTTTGGGTTTAAAGGGCGAATAGTTTAAGTAAGCATTTTTTTTTATAAAAATATATATTTATTAATAATATTTTTATTTAAAATATTCTCTTGCTTTTTGGATTGCAAATTAATTATTAATATATTAATTTTTTATTTAAGTTTTTCTAACATCTATTTTAATTGATAATATGATTAATCTATTTAATGATTGTCTAACACTTTCAAATCTGTACAAGAAAAGACAAATTTAGTGTAAAATATTTCCTTAAAATAATTGAAAGACAGTTAATTTCAAGTGATTGATTAAGTTTTGGTAACAAACTTTTTTTTTTTTATTACTAATCAGATATGGATGATTTTGAAAGAGTTGTAAAATAATTGAAATTAGAGAATAAGAGAAGAATTTAAATTTGAATAAGACTCTAATAGAGAAAATAGGAAAAGAAAAAAGGAAACTTATAAGACGAGGATTTGTATTAAATAAATTTAAAAGACTTTCTATCTTATTAACATTTATTTATTTTTTTTCTATTTTATTTTTAAACGTTGGACTCCAATCATAATATTTATATTTATTGACACGTTTGAGTGTGCGACAGAAGCAACCCAATGTTAGAGAGAGAGAGCGAGATAGAAAAAAAAAAAAAAAAAAAACTCATATCTTACAAGACGATCTTGTTGGCCAGTTGGGACTTGGGATCATAATTTTTAGTGATTAGTTGTTCCTTGTAAATTAGATGAAAATTTCAGGCTACTCATCACAAGGCAAAAAGAGTTTTACCCCGCATACGTTCAAATGTGAGAATGAGTTTTATTTGGAATGACTTTAATATTAATATATTATTTGATTCTCTTATTAATACTATCAATTTTTGTATAACTTGTTTCATTCTACTTGTTTCAAGAATGAAATTTAAAATTTAAGTTTAAAGAATCAATGATATTAATGCCTTGATAATTACTTTTTCCTAATTTTGCCCTTAATTAGAGAATATTGTTATAATAGATGCCTTAATATTTTTATATAAACCTATTACTAAATATGATTAATTTGGGGCCTTTATTTTAGAGAATATTGATTATAATTAGTGCCTTAAATACTTTTTTTTATGGAATAAATCTTCATTATTTAATTGGGGGCCTTAATTAGAGAATATTGCATTATATTAGGGCCTTAATTTTTTTTTTTATAGAATAAATCTCATTAATATGGGCCTTTATATATTAAATTGTGAGGCCTTAAGTGGCTACCTAACCGCCTAAGACTCTACGCCAAGCCTTGTCCCCAACATTGACTCCAAGATTAACAGTAATAATGTCCCCATCTTCCCGTTCCCCGGTTGTGATTCAGAAAAAAAAAAAAAAAAAAAAAATCTTCATGGCGAGCACCCAAACAAAACAAGAAAATGTTTATCTAAATTCAAAATCTTAAACATCAAATTTAATTCAAAATGACTCTGTCAATTAACATATTTTTTATTCTTGAATACCCATTGAAAATTCAGCAATTCTTCCGCTTCCAGAATTAATTATCTTGTTTCTGCCTCATAAAAAGAATTAACAGGTTGGATGAATCATTTACCCTTGATTATATAACAAATAATAAAAAAAAATGATTTTCTATCTCGAACATAATCAAAGGAAGAAATAAAATAAGATAAATAATACAAAAACAAGATAAAATTAAGTGAAAAGTCGTATATACTCTCACAAATTACCACCCAATGACAATGTCCCCAATTACCCAAATCATTTCAATGTCCCCCTCAAGGGCCAACAAAAGAGAAAAATGACCCCTATAATTTTTAATAACACAAAAATACCTTACGAACTCAAAAAAAAATTAAAAAATTAAAAAATTAAAAAATACATTTTAAACGAAAATATTTATAATTTTTTTTTTTTTAATTTTGAATTTGGCCAATTGGATAGTTAGTTTTTTTTTTTAAGCCTTATGAATTCGAAAAAATAATTAATTTTTTATTCTACCCTTATGAATTCGAAAATAATAATAATAATTTTTAAATTTATTTTTATATTTTAAAACAAAATATTTATTAATTTTTTAAAATTTGAAATTGCCAATTGGGTGGTGTTTTTTTTTTTTTTTTATTTAGCTTTAGTTTTTTCTATAATTTTCTATCATTTAATTAAGGGTATTTTCGTCATTAGGGGGTAAAGTTGATAATTGTTGGTAGTTTGGGGAGACATCTGTCACAATCGGAAAGTTGAGAAGATATTGTCAATTGGGTGGTAGTTTGAAGGGATATGTAGACTTTTCCCTAAAATTAAACAACCGTATATTTTTTTTTGATTGGATACTAGGACTGTACAAGTAGTGCGTATTAACGCTTATAACCGGCTAGCCGGTTGGGTTGATATTGATTTTGAAAAAACCGTTATTAACCGGTAACCGAAACGGTTTATATATATTATAGATAATATATAATAATAATTTTCAAAATAATTACTATATATAATTATTCTTCAAGCATCTTCATGAGGGAAAGCCCCCTCATGAAGATGCAGCAGTCCTGCAACAGGGAGCATGGCTCCTTGTGTCTTGCGAGAGAGAGAGAGATAGGAGAGAGAGAGAGAGAGAAGGAGAAAAGAAGAAAAGGAGAGAAGAAAAAGAAAAAAAAAGAAGAAAGAGAATATGAAAGCACTTCTGTCCCACACTAAATATAAAACACAAGCTTATCCCACCCCACACTCCTATAAAAGGCTGACTTGGCCTTTGTGGCGCAGTAACTTCTCAAGTTAGTTGTAGGCTGATAATGAGACGAAATAAAGTTTATTATTACGGTTTGAATTAAACTCATGTAAACTCACACAGCCGATGAGAAGTGATTAAAAATAATTTTTTTTTGTGAATCATAACAATCAAAACCGATTATCAGTTAATAACGATTTAAAAACTGGTTTATATTAGTATCTCTTC
>FXXK01002457.1:0-22549 GCA_900184695.1 Betula pendula | reverse complement strand
GAGAGAGAGAGAAGAGAAGAAAAGAAAGAAAGGAGAGAAGAAAAAGAAAAAAAAGAAGAAAGAGAATATGAACACTTTCTTGTCCCACACTAAATATAAACAAAGCTTTTCCCACCCCACACTCCTATAAAAAGGCTGATTGGGCCTTTGTGGGCATAACTTCTCAAGTTGATTTAGGCTGACTAATGAGACGAAATAAAGTCTATTATTACGGTTTTGACATTAAACTCATGTAAGCTCACACAGACCGATGAGAAGTGATTAAAAATAATTTTTTTTTTGTGAATCATAACATCAAAACCGATTATCAGTTAATAACCGATTTAAAAACTGGTTTATAATTAGTATTGAAACCGGTTATTAACAACCGCAACCTAGGTCCCGGTTGCGGTTGCAGTTACGGTTGCTAAAAACTGCACAATTGGAGACCCCGATTGTACACCCCTATTGGATACAACTCTACATTGAAATTCGCGTTTACCTCCCATCAAAGAAACAAAAAATATAGGGTCTATTGATCGTAAATAATCCCATAACCATCATTCCTTTTATTTTGGACTAGTTAAAAAATACTATGATAGCTCCGTTGCTTTATTTATATAGTCTTTTATTCAACAATCACAAAGTTTATTCTTCTTCATTTTTTTTTTTTTTAAATTTCTTTTCATAACATACTTAGCCTTCTGGCGTGAAAAAAAAAAAAAAAATTATCCATGTACATTTACTCTGATTTTGAGATCACTTCTAACACTTGGTTTAAATGCATTGTAGCAGGCATCCCAGCATTGATGCTTTTAGGACTTGTGGAGGCAAAAGGATTAGGAGGCATGGTTAAATTATCTCCTCCTTCTAACATTTGAATTGCAACTTTCATGGAAGGACGATCCCCAAGATGCCATTGAATGCACCAAAGTCCTACAATTGCAAGTTTCTTTGCCACTATTGCATCACTATCATTCTCAATAAAGACTTGTAGGTCTTCTTTTTGTTTCATAAGATTGTAGATCCATTTTGGAAAGTAGACTTGGCAAGTGTCCTCAACATCAACATTTTTCTTGCCTCTAACTATTTCAAGCAACAACATTCCAAAACTATAAACATCTGCTTTATAAGACACATTCTCAAAGTTCCTAGAGAATACTTCGGGTGCAATGTAACCCATGGTCTCCTGGTTGTGGTCATGGACACTACACTTTAATCCTTGGAACACAATTTGACATGACCGAAACCAGAAATTTTTTGATTGAAGTTTTGATCTAGCAAAATATTATGAGGTTTGATATCAAAATAGACAATTTGTTGGTCGCATCCTTGGTGAAGATATTCAATTCATTTTGCTATACTCAAAGCTATGTCTTGCAACTTATCCCAACCAAGAAAATTGTTCTTGGTGTCCGTTGAAGATATGAATTTCTCCAATAAGCCATTTGGTAAGAACTCATAAATTAAACTAGAGCTCTTTTAAATTCATCAGTGCAAAACTCAACCAAGCGAACCACATTAACATGGTGGATCCTACCCATTGTTCTAACTTCATTTGCTGAATTCTTCCCCATTTTTCTTAGGCATGTTTAGGATCTTCACCGCAACATAGATTTCATTGAAAAGCATTCCTTTGAACACCGTTCTGCAGGCTCCTTCGCCTAACTTTTCGTTAAATTGACTTGTAATCCTTTCAATATCAACATATAAATATCTCGTGGGCTTAAAATTTCTGTAACCCTCTAAAAACTTTTCGAGTTTTACTTGATTTGCTTTTTCTACTTTGTCGTACTAATAGATATAGTAGACATCAACAACTGCTAGTATTAATAGAAATGAACCTAAGATGGCACCTACATGTTAAACAATCAATCACGGGTCAATAATTTCCATATACCCAACAATAAAAATTTCAAATGGCCAGTGATCACAACTTACCAGTAGCCACTAAATTTTTTGATGCACCTGTAAAATATTTTTAACATAATTAGCTTCTCATTATACTTATCGGAAAACAAAAATCATTATTTGCATAAATGTTTCTTGCTAATGCTAGGTGATATTATATCCTGACCCCAAGGGCTTATAAATGTTATTATATATGATTGGATCGTATTATATTTATATTTCTTTTAGGATATTTTATATTTACCTTCGAGGATTGGTTGTACTCAAATCAAACTCATCTTATCTTCATCTACACCAATTTTCCTATAAATAAGAGTCATTTATAAGGTGAATATAATTAAGTAATAAGAGCAAATTGTAATGCTAGAGGGAAGACCTAAGAAAGACTCAGGTCCTCCCAAAATCGATATGACTTTTAAACCTCAATTTTGGGAAGACCTGGGTCCTTCTTGGGCATTCCCTCTAGCATTATCCAAGAGCAAAATGTGGCCTTTAAGGCAATTATTAGTAATGGACGTAAGTGTCTAACATCAAACCACCTGAAATTTCCTTATCTCAATTTCTCTCTTTCTTCTGCTAATTAATTTTCTCTTCAATTTTCCATTTCATTATAAAATTCTTCAATAAATACATAACTGTAAAGAGCTTGATCAGTATAAAGGTGAAATTAAATTGGATGGAAGACGATACCTCTGGTGTGTTTAGGTGGTCTAGGGAAGCACTCAGTTTCTGAGCCATTGCCCTTGTTCTTCGACCTACAATTCTTCCCTTTCACTTCACAGAGTGTGCACGCTAGATTACTGTACCACTTCAATTCAAAAACTTTATCATGACCGATCATTATATTATATGGAATTGATCGAACACTGTACATCTTTGTGGGCAAGTAGTTGATGTCACCATAATTATCGGTGACATAAACTTGGTTGCTAGGGCCACTAAGACAGGAGATCTGGTGGGATCTACTGTTATCTTTTGCTTTTGCTTGGGAGCAATTGAATAAGGCAAAGCCATTACCGTCATAAGAACTCATGTAGTCTTGGTTGTAATCAAAAGGTGAGGAAGATAAATGGAGTCCCTGAAGCAATCTTTTTAATTGAATTATTAAGTATTGATTAAATTATTAAATTTATCTTTTTCTATCAGTTTAAGTTTTTGGGACAAGTAGTGATTTAATATGGTATCAAAGTCAAAAGTCTTGAGTTCAAACCTTGACTCCATCATTTCACCTCCCATTTCAATTAAATATTTTATGTTGGGCTTTACTTATTAAAATTCACCTATTAAAATGGAGTTTGAACCCACACATAAGGGGGAGTGTTAAAGTATTGATTACTGAAATTGGCAGTTGGAGAACTGTATCATTTGTTTTTACCTATTAAAATGGAGTTTGAACCCACACATAGGGGGGAGTATTAAAGTATTGATTACTAAAATTGGCAGCTGGAGAACTGTATCATTTGTATCACTACACGATAGATTAAAGCCAGGAAAGACGGATGGTTGGGCTGTGGCATCCACACCGTAATTCAGCACATTGATCATTTTAGCTTTTTCCATGCCCTACGATATGTTGAAATATACAGAAAATATAATATATTTTTTGTATATTTTATATTTGGGTGATATTATAATATTCTCTATTTAGCATTGATTGTAATCAAATCTATATTTTCTATATATTCTAACACGATGAAAACAAGAAGCAATGCCAATAACAAGTATGAAATATCCATCTTTGTAGTTTGAAAGGTTTCCCAGCCTCTTAATTTCAGAACAAATTAACAAGCTACTACCATAAATAATTTGTTTCGTGGCACACGCAAATTGACTCGGTCAGCTTTTATTATAATTAATTTTCATACAAATTAATATCAAAGTCTATCAACAAATATGATCCCAGTCCCAAACGGCCTAAGAAAAAATTGTGGTCCCAAACTCCCATACGTGTAGCACTGATAAACATTTCTAGCTCCGTCACCGTTAGTCGCCTTGGTCAAAGTCAAGCTCATCAATGAGAGTAGGCCCAATTCACCAACAACTAGGGCTGTAAATGAGCCCGCCTGTTCGCGAGCGCGCTCGATACCCGCTCAGTTAAACTCGACTCGAGCTCGAGCTCGGTACAATACAAACCCGCTCGTTACTGTAAAAGCCCGCTCGATTAGTTAGTGATACATACCCGACTCGCCCGACTAAGCTCGATAAGGGCTCGCGAGCCTGGCTCATTAAGGATCAAATAGACCGGCTCGTTTAAGGCTCACGAGCTTGATTCGTTTAAGGCTCGAATAAACCAGCTTATTATTATCATTATCATATGATTTAAGTTATCTAACATTGTACTTATCATTTTAGTCATTATAATTTATATCATTGATTCATTATCATTATATACTTGTCATTATCATTATCATATGATCTAAGTTATCGAATATTGTACTTATATCATATAATTATATAAGTACTAGATCAAATAATAATAGAAATAAGATAAAACTTTGTTAGGTTAATCATTATAATTTTATATCATTGATTCATTATCATTATATACTTAGCAATGCTATTAATATAGTCTCAAATTAAATAATTAGTATTATAATGAACAATGTATATTATTAACATATACTAAACTAATACCATTAAGTTAATAAATCAATTAATTAAAATAGGTTATAAGTAGGTTATAACTTAATAAATGAGTCGAGCTACCTATTTAAAGCTCGAAAAGCCTTAAATGAGCCGAGCTGCCCATTTAAGGCTCGATAAGTCTTAAATGAGCGTAGCTAGCCCATTTAAGGCTCGAAAAGCTTTTATATCAGCTTGGACTCTACTCGTTAAACCCTTTTAATCGAGCTCGAAAACTCGCGAGCTTGAGCTCGAACTCGGATATTGTCTAACGAGCCGAGCTTGAGCTGGGGTTTCTAAGCCCGGCTCGAGCTCGAGCTCGGCTCGTTTAAATATTTTCTTAAACAAGCTGAGCTAAAAATCTTAAAGCTCGACTCGCTCGACTCGATTACAGCCCTACCAACAACATTGTACGAATCCAACCATTATGATCAGTGACCGACTCTTCGATCTCCAATGGCTTCAATGGCAATGAAGTAGCCATACCCTCTCTCATAATCCTCTCTCCGTCTCTTTCTCTCTCAAAATGGCAATTGAAGGAGGAAGTTGGCTCTTTCTTATTGTTCTTGTACTCCTAGTCCATGAAACTTGGAGTATTCAACAGCACTGTGCTCCTTTTTCCTGCAGCAATATCCATAACATAAGCTATCCGTTTTCGTTAAAAGGCAGCGATCCAGAAAACTGCAGCGATCCGAGGTATAAGCTGTCGTGTGAAAACAACCAGACAGTTTTATACTTATATGATGGAAAATACAACGTACGGGAAATCAATTACAGTAACTACAGAATCCGAGTTTCAGACTCGGGTATTCAGGAGCATAATAATTACTCCTTCATCCCTCATTATTTTCTAAGGTACGAGAATTTCAGTACAGGGGATCCATATGTCACACACAGTTTCCATTTTACGAATCCTGCGTGTTTACTGAGTCGATACTGTATGCTTTCAACTTTCCCTCTTTAATACTGTCAGAGACTGCGGTTTTCGTGAACTGCCAAAAGCCAGCGAATTCTTCATTTTATGCGAACATTTCTTCTTGCTTTAACAATGGATTGTATTATTCCAACTCTTCCTTATCGTATTCGAAGAGGTATAGATATATTCAGGTTGACACAACGACTCCAGTGAATGTGGAAGAGTCGTGTCAAGTTGAGCAAATATCTCTGACGATGGGGAATACATTTTACCCGGAAAATATTTCCTGTACAGACGTCCACAATAAGATATCGGTATATGGTTTTGAGCTTTCATGGCACCAAGTTTATTGTGGAAGATGCGCCGGAAGACATGACATCTGCTACCTCGATGACGCCAACAATTTTCTTTGCTACACTCTAAACAATGGTAATATTTCTTTCTTTTCATAAGTCTTGGATTTCTATGGTAACTTGAAATGTGAGGTAAATAACAGATACATAGTTCGAATTCAGGACATTTGTTTTGATACTATGTTAAATTATTATTTGTCCTAAAAACTTAAATTGATAGGAATAGGTAAATTTAATCATTTAATTAATATTCTTGTCCAAAAAATTTAAACTGATAAGAAGATATAAATTTAATAAATCAATTATTCAATATTTTAACATTCTAACTCTCTAAGTTTCTAACCATTCATGCATATCCCATGCCATACTCTTAATTAAGATTTTTATTCCAGTTTAGCATTATCATGCCTTAATTTTTAGTTCTATGTATCAAAAACCTGATTTAATTCCTTTCTTTTTCAAAGGAAAAGGAGGATTTCTGAGAATACTATACCAAGGTGAGGTTTCTCTATATCAAAAAGTTGTTTGATATATATATATTAATGACACAATAAAATAGAAATTTGATGAGTTGTTCTTGGGCATGCAATGGTTGTTCTCAAAATTTTTAAGAAATTTTCCTCTCATAAATAAAAATTATTCTTTCCAGTCTCCGTAGTTTCTGGTGTGACAAATTAATATTTTGGATAGTTAAGAAGTAAAAAAGAAACGAACAACCTTTAATTGGTTTTTTTTTTTTTTTAGTTTTTTTTTTCTCTTATATTTGCATGATTCTAATTATCATACCATTAATGTCCAAAGGACTATAGAACTAATAATTTCTTTAAGAAGAAACTTTGGTGCATATATACCCATACCGGAATAGGATTCTTTCAAATGAAATCGAGAATATCCATTTTGTGGTCAAGATTTAAAGTTAAATGTATCTAATGGTGTATATGAAATCAATTTTAGCATGTCTTTTCAAAAATTTTAATAGTGTAGAATTATGTATATCATTAGATGCACCAATTTTAAATTTTGACCATAAAATGTATACTATCTATTTCATTTGAAATGGAGAGGATCCTTATCTCCCATCCCATACCAATGTAATGATAGATATACCTACTCACGCGCAGAGACGGATACATGGGGGACCGGCATGGCCATGGCCTACCCCCCGTTTTGGAAAAACATTGAAAAGAAAAAGATGCATAAGCCTACAGCCAGCCATATAAATCAATAGCAAAAAAAAAATAGGAAGAAGACAAATAGAAATCCCATATAGTAAGCTAGTAACTATGACTGATTTTTTGAAGTTGTACATTGATAGAGAAATTACTACTGAATTTAGTACAAATTCAATTATAAATAATTTTCGAGAGCTAAAAGAATGTTTGATTCCATTTTAATAGGTGATTGAGATGAAAATTGAAATATAAGAAACAATTATTTTGAGTCTTTTCTTTAACATTTCTTAACACTAAATAGACACTAATTTATTTTTTATATTTTGATTTATTATTCACTTTTAACATATTTCTTATTCATACTTTGACCCCCATCGATAAGAATTTATAGTTCCATCCTTGCGCGCGCGTGTATATATTTATGAGTAATTTTAAAAGTTTTTCTTGTGTTCCTCCAAAAATGAAATGACTTTTAAAATCACAATTTGATCAAAATTCAATAGTAATTAATTATAAGCTCAATTGTGATTTTAAAAGCCACATCATTATTAGAGGAACACAAAAGTGACTTGTAGCATTACTTGTACTCATATATAATGTAGTTTAGCATTATAATGACTTGATTCTTAATTAGAGTTTCTAAACGCTAATATTATTCTTTTGTTTATCAAACTAGGATTCCGTGACTATGTAAGGTAGGTGTACCTAGGTGAGGTTTCTATCTCAGGCTTTTGGACTTTGTTTAGGCTAATGTTATCTTGTATCTACCATGTACCTGCATGTTCAGAGATTTTTTTTTAATCAAATGGAGGTTTCTTTGTGTGGTTAATTCTTTTGTTGGGAGTATTCTCCAGGAATTGAGATTCGTGCATTTACCTGCTCAGATTATGTTATGTGAATGATTTTACAAACACGTAACGGGATAGAACATGATAGATTGTTAGGGAACCTAGACTTTTTTCAAACATAAGGTTTAAGATTAATTTCTGTTTACTTTTATTAGTCACTCACAATTATAAATAAGAGAAATACATTGACATAGACTTGGAGATGAACTCCTATTCGTACTAAAAGATAAACTCTTATCACCCTACTAAAAGATAAACTTTTATCATGACTTGATAAACTCCTAAATCTATTATGGGATAAATTATAAACTCATACTCCCAATAAAAATTTATTGCTACTACATACTCAAACTCTTAATTAAAATAGATAAGTGTTGACATGCCAAAACTTATTATCATAACATTCATTCCCCCTTCAAAAGACCTTGTCTTCAAGGTCCGAGTTGATTTTTTTATCTATAGTTGAAATGTAGCCGATGATGTGGACATGAAGTACGTTCTTCTTTATCTGCACAATAGCCCTAAAACAATTTTTTTTTTCTCTTTCTAAATCAAGCAACAGCGAAACCTCTTTTTCTTCTCATTTGGGTGAGCCATGATTTGGCGTGAGACAACGAAGATGGCGGCACTGGCGAATTGGGTGGAGGCATGGCTAAGATTGGGCAATGATGGACTGCGGTGGCATAACAACGTAGATCTGCGGCTGGGGGTGGTGCTTTTGTCTGATCCGTTGGTGATGCAGGCTAATGGAGATGATGACGACGATGTGACATGTTGCTACAAAAATTAGGCCCATCAGCAGTCAGAGTATTAGTGGCGACATAGATTTTACCGCTAATAATTACTCATTAGCAGTGACTCATTGAAGTTGCCGCTACTAATCCATCATTAGCAGCGACTTTGGGTTGCCGCTAATAGTGGACGCAAATAGTCATCTTCTAGCGGGATAGAATGTGATAGATTATTAGGTTCTGAGGGAACATAGAACTTAGATTCTGAGGAAACCTTAGACCTTTTTTAAACACAAGGTTTGTGATTAATTTCTGCTTACTTTTATTAATCACTCACAACTATAAATAAGAGAAATACATCATATATATATATATATATAAAAGCCGAATCTTGCATTAGAGAGTGCCTAAAATTACGACATGTGGCGTGTTAAAATTTCGACATGTGGCGTAAATCCATATTTATTATGGACTAAACCGGTTTTATCATGGTTTTAATAATTTTATTGTGTTTTAGTGGTTTTGCCATGTTGTTCTCCAAGATTTTATGTTACATTTTTCTTATATGGGATTTCATTAATTTTAAGAATTTAATGTGAGATGTTATGTAATCACAATTTACTACTCTCCAAAATTATAGGTAGACAATTTAAAATTTAAAAACATATTAAATCTACAGATTGAACAGATTTTTGGATTTTGCTTTCAAAAAAAAAAAAAAAAGCTAAAGTCGTTTAGGTTTTACAGTTTTTCCACCATTTCTCTCTCTCACAACGCATGACTTTCTCTTTCTCTCATTAATTTCTCCTTACTTTTATTAATCACTCACAACTATAAATAAGAGAAATACATTGACATAGACTTGGAGATGAACTCCTACCAGTACTAAAAGATAAACTCCTATCATGACTTGATAAACTCCTAAGTCTATTATGGGATAAACTATAAACTCATACTCCCAATAGAAACCTATTGCTATTACATACTCAAACTCTTAATTGAAATAGATAAGGCTTACCTAGACTAGTAGGTGCTCGGACAATCTGAGACCTAGTCGGCAGCTAATTGTTAGGGATCCAAATCTATGTCCCAATGAATTTGTAATTTTGATTTTTTTTTTTTGATTTTTTTTAAATTTACCAATCCACGCACTAATTGCTGGGAATCCAGATCCATGCCCCAATGTATTTGTAATTTTAATTTAGTTTTTATTTTTTGACGAATGAAATCTTTATTCAAACAAACAACACCTTTTCCAAACTCTTCAGCTAAGCAGCTGAAAAACTTGATACTACACAATAGAATCAAACTCTCTCTCTATTACATTGTTCCCCCCTATATACATGCCTCCTACTATACCAATATCTTTTCATTTATACCCCAATTACAACAAATTTCGACATTCTCTATTTTCTTCCTAAACCTCCCTTTCCCCAAAATCCTTGCATTTTACTTCTCATCAGATCTTTTGCAGAATCTGTTCCTCTGTTTTTGGCTGACTCTCGTGTTTGATTTCATTTTTATTTCTCCATATATTGTACACTGCTGAACGATAGACCAATCTATTGACATTTGCTTTTAATCTGTTCTTTCTCCAATCCTGCAACCCTCGGCTAAGAACTTCATCCCATTCTGTTGGTGGGACAGTCATGTCACATCTTTTTCCTGTTGTTAAGCAGTCCTTCATTGATAACCATAAACAAATGCTTGCTTAGGTATTGCAAGTGGAAACCAAATTAATTTCTACCAAACAACCTCAAGTTGCTTTGATCTAACTTCATTCCATGTTTCTACACTACTATATTTTCCTTTAATTCTTCGAGATCACCCATATTAGCTTATCTCTTACACCTATTTTTACCAATTTTGATTTATTTTTTTAATTCATTAATAATTATCCAAAGAAAAGGAAAAGGAAAACTATCTAATTTCTTAAGTAATTATATATATATAGCTTCCTTTCTCTTGAATAAAAATTTTCCTTTTCGTTCCTCCATTTTTCCATGACTACAAGGGGTTGTATTCTATTCTAACCTAACTGAAAGCTCATTTACCAGCCTAAAATGGGCTAATTATTCGCCCCCACTATAGTTTAACTAAATGTATTGAGCAGGCGTAGAATCAATGGCTAAACCCAATTAAAAGCCCAGACATGAATTTTCAAATTATTTAAGTCACCTTTTTATTAATTAATTTATCTTTTTTTTTTTTTTTTTTTTTGCAGATTTTGCTGACAGACATCTACTGATCATCCATTTTATCGGTAAGAACTTGTATTTCTTCTTTGATCCTCTTTAATTCTTCTGTAGCAGCTCATTTAGTAGATTTTAAAGCATGATATGGAACTATTAATGACATTAATATTTACATGAAAAAGACAACAAATACTATACTGCTTAATTACTATGATTTAGGAAGGCAAACAGTTGCAAGTTTCAACTATATATATTTTTCACCCCAAATAAAAAAAAATGCCAAAAACAATTTAAGAGAAAATTTCTTTTCTTTTCTTACAATTAATTTGGTGATTTTCCTGCACGGGATTATGCCTGCTTCCAGCAAAAGTTGTATTGGTCAGTCCATGCCTGATTGCGTATTTGATATATAAATGGCGTAGGAGGCATTTGTCCATGTATGACAGTGTTGAAGAATTTCTTCAAAGCCAAAATAACCTCATGCCAATAAGGTCTTCCTACTCAGAAATTAAGAAGATCACCAAAAGTTTTAAAGACAAATTGGGTGAAGGAGGCATTGGCATTGTATTTAAAGGAACGCTTCGATGTGGTTGTGTTGTAGCTATAAAGATGTTCAGTAAGTCCAAAGCTAATGGGCAAGACTTTATCAACGAGCTGGCAATCAATGGAAGGATTCATCACGTTAATGTAGTGCAACTCATCGGTTATTGCGTTGAAGGATCAAAGTGTGCTCTTGTATATGAATTCATGCCTAGCGGGTCTCTGAATAATTATATTTTTTTGCAAGGAGGAAATATCCTTCTAAGTTACGAGAGAATATACGGTATTGCTCTAGGAGTGGCTCGTGGGACTCAATATTTGCATCAAGGATGTGACATGCAGATTTTGCATTTTGATATCAAGCCTCACAACATTCTTCTTGACGAGAACTATACTCCCAAAGTTTCTGGCTTTGACCTAGCAAAATTGTATCCGGTAGATCAAAGCATTGTTTCTTTGGTTGTTGCAAGAGGGACATTTGGATGTATGGCTCCTGAGTTGTTCTACAAAAACATTGAAGGCATTTCATACAAAGTTGATGTGTATAGTTTTGGAATGTTATTGATGGAAATGGTTGGTAGAAGAAAGAACTTTAATGCATTTGCTGACCATTCAAGTCAAATTTACTTCCCTACTTGGGCTTATGACTAGTTGCATGACGGAAATGACATAGAAATGGAAAATGCTACAGAGAATGATAAGAGAGTAGTTAAGAAGATTATGATAGTCGCATTATGGTTTATACAGTTGAAGCCTAGTGATAGTCCTTCAATGTACAAAGTGATAGAAATGCTTGAAGGAAATGTTGAATTCTTACAAATGCCTCTCAAACCTTCCCTATTGCCACCAGCGAGACCCATAACAGTTGTCGTAGGCAATTCAAATCAAACTTGCTCATCAAGTCATTCAGATAAATCAAGTGAATTAGCTCAATTTTAGATGCAAATTAATTGATATGTTGACAGCACAAAGATGTTGATATTTTAATGTAGCAAATAAGGGTTCCTTTGATTTATGATAACTCTCCTTATTACATCAGTTTCCATTTTTGAATTCTTCATGCTTATACTTAATCACTGAGCTTTAGAGTACTCACATCCGGCTCAACAAAATAGCTAAAAAGCTATTTTGTTGAGCCATGTAGCAAAAAAAATCCTTTAAAAAGCCCCACATCCAGTTCAACAGAATAACTAATAATTAGTTGAGCTGCTACAGTGCTCAGCAACTTTGCTGAGCACTGTATCTCAACAATGCATATTTTTATTAATAAAATAATCATTCAATCATCTCTCTCCTCTAATAAAAAAATTATTCTCTCATCTCTCTCTCACCGTCTCCTTCTCTTCTTTTTTTTTTTCTACGCCTTCTTCTCCCTTCTTCATCAGTGTACTGTGTTTTTTTTTTTTTTTTTCATACGCCTTCTTCTGCCTTGTTCATTTCTGTGTACTATTCTTTTTTTTTTTCTACGCTTCATCTTTGTACTTCAATGCTACTCTTACACTCGCACAAAAAAAATAATATGACCATTAGAAAACAATAAGTTTTTAAAAAATTATAAAAAAAAATGACTTTTAGAAAATGACAAATTTTAAAAAAATATGATCATTAGGAGAAGATAAGGTTCCAAAAATATGATTGTTAGCGAAAGAATAAAGAAAAAAAAATGAATATTTAAATGGAATAGTAAAAGTTATTAGCTAAAATGTTGAGCCGAATTTAGGTTTATTTGAAAAGTTGAAAGCTAAAATAGAAAAAGTGATTTTTTAACTAAAATTTAGCCAAACATTTACTGAGCCGGATGTGAATGCTCTTAGTTTGAGAAGTTATGCTGGTATTCTTCATTTTCTAGTAGTTATCATCTGCTTTATCAATTTGTCATATTGGATTGGACCATTCCTTCTCATTTGGAGATAAATCTTGGTTTCAATTCATTAATTTTTACTTTTAAACGTGTCAACGAACCAACTGAGCAACTATTTTTTGAAAGCTTTGGAAGAATGGAATTTCAAATCTTTGGTCAAATGCTTCAAGTCAACCAAGAAGGCTTTGGGTCCAATGTTGTGTTGGGTGTGCATTGATTCATATGCTTGCAGAGGGATAGTGGAGATATGAGATTGAGATTTACTACGATTAATGATGTAGCTGAATTAAAGCATTGGTCTTTTAATTTATGTTTTATTAATTTAAAGGGTTGTATTATTTTATAGATTCATAATGGGCTTGGTCCAAGAGTCAGTTAATTTAAGATTAGGGTTTCTGTTCGAGTCTATTTAATTACAGTTTCTTTTGTATTCCTATGGAGGCAAATTATGATAATATAAAAAAAAAAAAAAAAGATATTTTGTTCAGATATGATTTATCTTCTCTTTTAATAGTAAGGACTCTGAATTAACGTAAAATTTATTAGAGCAATCTACTCTAATTTTTTAGAGCAATCTACTCCAACTTTTTAGAGCTTTATGCTCTAGTGTTTTTCATGAGGGTATTCATGATAGAGGCGGAGGGAGGGGAGGTTGAGAGGGGTCAAATTGCACCCCCCCCCCCCCCCCCCCCCCCCTCTCAAAAATTCCTATTACTCCCTTATAAAAAAATTTTGGATGCCTTATTTACCCACCCTCAACCATCCATTAAGGGACAAATATTCTCCCAAAGAAGACAAGGATTCACGACTTGTGAATGGATTTTCTTTCTGTTTATGCCAAACCCTAACCCCTCCTGCTTATCGGATTCGTGTCGAAGTTCGCGAGGGTCGTGTCAAAAATTGACAGCCCTACTTACAGGCCACTGCCACGCGCGTATGCGTCGAGTGCTTCAGATCGTACTAGAGTATCATACACAAGTGGCTACACCCAAACATTGCTTTAAAGCAAATGCTTGAGCTTGAAGTGTGTTGGGCCTTATAAATGCCAATCACTTTCTTTTCTCCAATGTGGATGTCTCTTCATTCAATGCTCTTTAATACCTTCTATTTAAAACATTCCAAACCCCCAAATATATTATAATATATATATATATATATATATATATATATTATAAGTATATATATATATATATATAATATATATATATTTAATACTAAGGGTTTTGAATCTTTTTAATTTCTTTCCAAGAACAAACACATAATCACAAAGTTTCGACCAAAAAAAAAAAAAAAAAACCCGCACCGAGAAATCATGTGGTTTAATTAGATTGTTAATTATACCATTTTTTTAATAAAAAAGTATGAAGATTACGTTTCCTTTCAAAAAAGTTTTACAAAGGCAATAAAAAAAGCATGGAATTTTCGGCCATGACAATGCTAAAAGTTTCTTGTGATTGGTGAATTTTCACCAAAAACTTGCAAAATGAATTTTTATCGATTTTCGAATGAATTCAGTGTTCTTGAAAATTTCATGAAACCGTTTTTCTAATGAAAAGGTTTAAGAAGAATGTTTTAGGGTCTTTGATCCATTTCAGATGCAAAGTGGGCCATAAGAATGTGTTTATGTTCTATTAGGCCCAATTTACTTAGGTTGTTGTATTGTGTATTTTAGGGTGAAGTTTATTGGTCAAGTGAATTAGTGGGCCTTAATTAGAATGACTTTAGTTAGGTGGTGAAGGTTCAAGTGGCCTAATCTTGGCTCAAACCTCAATTAAAGAAGGGGCCAATTAATCGGGCAACAATCATTGGACTCTTAAGAATAAGAAAGGTTGGACAACCCAAAAAGAAGATGGACTAAGCCGAAAGAAAGAAAAGAAAAACAAATAAAAAGGAAAAAAGAAAAAAAAAAAAAAAAACAATATCAGGGTAGCTAAAGAATCATAGGGTCAAAACCAAACTTAACTAAGCAAATCCAACAACTCAGAAAAGGGGAAAATGTCAAGAAATAGCAACTTAACTTGGGACTCACTCCTAAATAGGGTAGTTTGTAGTTTAGTTTGAGGTTGTTACTTAACTGAACTCTATTGGTTCAGGTGTCTAAGTCGATCAGGCTTACTACCGAGAGATCAAGGTAAGTGTATACCGTATCCATTTTGCATGTTTTTTAAAATTTATTATTTTATTGCTAATATTTCATCCGAGCATATTTTATTTCCATTAAATGTTTTAATGCAGTCAGTTATTTCAATTTAATGTTTTATGTAGCATATGTTCAACTCATTAAATGCTTTATTTACACCATTAAATGTTTCCATCATTAATATTGCACAATTTGAATGGTATTTAACTATTTATGATAAGTAAATGTAATCATGAAATATATTATCACATCAAAGAGTAATGTTAGAAGGAAAACCCAAGAAGTGCTCATGTCTTTTAAAAATTTATGTGACTTTTAAAATTACTATTTGATCAAAATTTAATAGTCAACATCACAAATTTAATATTAATTTTAAAAGTCACATCAATTTTAAGAAGACTTGAGTCTTGACTCAGTCTTCCTTTTATTATTACTCTTTACCGAAAGGTTTAGGACATGTATACCTTAGTAAAGGCAAGTTTTCTTTTAAGGAAAGTAAAACTCACCTCATCACATGCCATACTATGTTATGATAGATGAAAGTTTAAAAAGGAAGTAAAAGAAATGAATGAACAAATATGTGTTGAGGTAAGTATAGTATGTGCGGTCAACACATATTTGAGATAGAGTACAACCACTATGTGCGGTCAGTCACCAAAGACCACATGGTATTGAGTTTGAGATAGAGTACAACCACTATGTGCGGTCAGTCACCAAGTTTTAGCTATGCTGACTACACCCAAAGCTAATTAGGTGGCCAATATATGGCACACCCACGACCTCAAGTGGTGCCGGGTCCTTCGGGATTTTGCACAACTCATGCATACGAGGCCATAGTTAATAAGTTGATAATTTTTAAAGTTCAATAAATTCTCAATTTTATGTGAAGTTTTAAATAAGGAAATCTATTTCATGCAAATTTTCTGAACCTATGTTTTTATTAGGGATAAATCTATTTTTGGTTCATGTGATTTGCAGTTTTGACAAATAACTCCCTGAGTTTTAAAAAGTGATTAATTACTCTTTAAGATAAGCAAAAAAGAACAAATTAACTCATATTGTTAGAAAAGTTGATAGAATCTATTAATATGCTAAATGAGAGAGGCTGAACCACCCCCATGGCTTGGGAGGTTGTTTGGCCACTCTCTATGAGTATATTTGAAGGTGGCCGACAACCCCATGACTATTGGAGGTGGTTCGGCTACTCCTCAATTTTATTTATTATTATTATTATTATTATTTTCTTTTGCCATTTTAGAGTGGCCGAACCACTCTCAATGGTCATGAGATGGTTTGGCCACTCATTCTAATTGACTTGATTTGTGCTGATATGGCACATTAACGGATTATGTCAACTAAGGATATGGATTAATTCGTTCTTTTTTGCTTACCTTAAAGAGTAATTAATCACTATTTAAAACTCAAAGAGTTATTTGTCAAAACCTCAAATTACATTGACTAAAAATATATTTATCCCTTTTTATTATGATGTCACGCAAGAATATTACGAAAATTCATGAGATGTTTGACACTTGACAGTCAGCTCAAACTTCAATAACGTTAGATTTTACTGGAATATTAAAATCTAAATCTAGTGGTGTAATGTTCATATTTAACCAAGTTGGAATGGGCATTGATTCTTCATTGCGGCAAATTCCACAACTCCATTTTGATCTTTCAAAGCACCACCCAACCAAATCCCTCGTCAGTCCATGCAACAAATTATAAAGTTTGGGAAAATAACACATATTCCCTTCAAATGATTACTTATGATTAATGTTCTCTCAAACTATCAATTGCATCAATGTTAACTTATACTAATAATTGTATCAATGTCTCCTTTAAATTGAATCAAAAAATGTCAATGTTCCCCTAAGGTAAACAAAAAGACAAAAATGACCATTAAATTTTTTCAATAAGACAAAAATATTCTTATAAATTAAAAAAAAAAACTAACTAAAAAAAAATGAATTTAAAAAAAATCATAATATAGAAAACAAAAAAAAATGAAAAAACCATGGCGGTGGTCCAAATGGGGTGTTTCGGCCTAATTGAACTTTATATTAATACAAAATCTGAAAAAATGAAAAAAAGGGGGTGTGTTTTGGTTTCTGTTTTTTTATTTTTAAATTTTAAATTTATTGTATTATTTATTTATTTTGATTTTTTAATATTGTGAGTTCTAGTTATTTTTTTATTATATATTCTGAATAATTTTTTTAAATTTATAAATGTATTTTGTCATTGTAAGACATTGCATGTTTTGATAAATTTAGGGGAGACATTTATACAAGTGGTAGTTTAAGCATAATATTAACGGATATGATCGTATATTGAGAAGGTATGTGTATTTTTCCTATACATTTAATAATTGAGACTACCACGTGCAAGACAGGTGATTGGTTGCGACTGTGCACCTCATAGGATGGCTCTGTAACCATTAAAGCCCAAATTCTTTGTGAACTTCCTTAAAAGTTTTTCTTGGAATCTAAGAGCCCCTTCCTTGAACGTGGGTAGACTCTTGGATCCCCAAGTACGTGTATCCAAAACAATAAAACTTTTTTTTTTATTAAAAAAAAAAAAGAGAGAATGCCTTACAACTGGAAAAGGTACTACTAGTTCAAAACTAGGTTTAGAGCATTATAATTAATTCTTAAAAATTTAAAAAATAATCCTAAAAAACTATTAATGTACCACTCTTTAAAATCACTAAATACAAGCTCTTTAAATAATTTTTTATTGTTTTAATATAATTTAATTGAAAGCCAAGTTTTAGATCTTTGCTTTTTTTTTTTTTCTGCCGGAATAAGTGTGATTTAGACTTCATAAGAACTTAAGAGCATAAGGCTCATGGTAGATTGTAAAAATATGTCCGTTGTGGCTCACCCCTCCCACAGGCGACCTCTCGAAATACGCTAATCTCCGCCCCCCATTTGAGGGGTGAATACCGGATTAAGTAGAGCTAATTCACTAGTACGGATGTGCTATCCTAACTACCCAAGATGACAGGAAAAGCAAATGTAAACATCCCATAATTACCTCTCTTCTCTCTCTCTCATCCTCTCCTCATCTCTCTCTCTCCCTATATTATATATACTTATGATACATTACTCAAATATTTACTTATATCATTGAAATTGATTATTTTAAATTACATTGAATTAAAAATCATATTATATCATAATTCAATGATGATTAAAAATCATATTATACTTTGGTTGCACAAAATAAACATAGAGGTTGAATATAATATTATAAATATATACTATATATATTGTATATATAAGTATTACAGTAAGTCCAAAGAAGGCTCCGATCTGCAGGGTAGTAAGATGCCATCAATTATGAGCAAATAATGACATGTTTGCCAAAATAATGTTTGTTAAACATCATTTGTCTTAGTCAAAATATGTATGATAAAGTCATATTAGGTCTACTTCATTGCTTTGTTGTATCAACTTTTACAACATGAATGAGGGTGTAACAACCCATCTCTTGGAGAAGTCAGCTTTACATTAAGTTTTAAATAAATGATTCTGCCATTTGAAAGCTTCAAAGAATTCGATCTCAAAATATTACTTGATTACTTCCAAAAACGCATGTTGTTCTGCAGGAGAATCAAGCATACAGATTAAAGATCAATTAAAACAGTCAATCTTAAACAAGAACAAACTCTTTGAGAGGATGTAGAATGAAGTTTTCAACTTTAATGCTTCTAGGCTAGGTAGAAGCATCAGGTTAATCTTCCCTATATCAAGATTGTGATGAAAGGAAGATACAATAAAGCCCGGCCAATTCAATTACCACTGCATCATGTATGTTTGGATGTAATTAAATTGTTTATAGACTTGGGTATATTGGCAGAGATGATTTTCATTGGTTAAGGAACAGCTCAGGGAACTGGATGTCTGACATGATGGTTTTTTTGGGACATGGATGTCTGATGAGGTTTGATGACTGCGCATTAAAAGAGTGGATAGTTTTTGGACTCTTTGACTGCTCAAAATTTAAATTGGTTTTGGCATTTGTAAGAGATTCTACTAAATCAAGCAAGGGTTGACTCATTCTAAGACAGTTAATCCGGAAGTTTTTGTCAAGTTAACAAGCTTTCAAAATATGTTTGTCTTGTCAGAGCTAAGATAGTCTGGAAGTACATCAATGGATTGGACAGTCATTGAGTTTAACGGACTGTACTAGAATGCTATCATTGAATCAATGAGCGAGGCATCTCTAATGGCTACAAGGCAGTGGCGTGAGGCCTCTTTTGTTAGTGTTTGACTCGACCTGAACCAAATAAATCACTAATAACAATGGAGAATTGAAAGAGGATTGAGAATATCGTTATTGATCGGTTTAGAAATCAATTAAAATTTAATAAACACATCGCAATAGCAAGATTTTGTGAGGTCTATATTGGGATCAGAACCACAGGGATTGTAAAGGTTATGTGAGATGGATTCTAAAGATTTACTAACCTAACTCATAAACACAAGTAATTTGGTTTTTAAACTAATACACACTAAAAAGCTTTTAAACTATTATGCAAATACACTTAGGAAAATAATAAAGAGGTATAGAAGAATTGATTTCTCAATCTCTACATAAGCAAGCAAGATATACATGGATTTCACATAAAAGAAGGTTTTTGAGGGAAATGAAGGTGTCAACCTCACACACTGCTTCTAAGATATCCTTTTCAAAAGATAATATATGCATCTTAGCGACACCAACCACCAACCTAATCTAGATTGAGGTAATTTAGCTCCTACATGCAATATAAATACCTTCATCTCAGCTACATAACTCATGGAATAGCATAGAAAATCTAGGTTTCCACCCTTTTTCCCAATACTCTAAGTAACTACAGGATTAAATTGTGACCTAGCATGCATATCATATCACTTAGAATCATGTCAACAAAAACCATTGCAAAGCTTATAATCTTCAGAATCAAACAATCCTGTCATAGACAAAGAAAAGCATATATCATCAAATGGTGTTTTGCATTAAGCTCAAAACAAAAGCATGTAACATCACTCACCATTTATATAATCACTACTCACACTACCAATCATAGTACTTGGATTAAGCTAGAATCAAAACCTAAGAGGTTTAGTTCTCAATGAGGGTTTATCGAAAACTCATTGATTTGGAGAAACCATTCCGTCAAGGAACAAGCATAGAGAGGCCTTACCTACTGGACAGAAAATAAAGACAGCAAATGGCTAAAAACTAAGAAAAAATAGAACAGATCATGGCCTATCTCGGCTCAAGTTCGATATAGAGAGGAGGGACTTAAGATCTTTCCAAAATCCATAAATGTACAAAGATCTCTTCCAAATAGTCTTGGCGGATTTGAGGGACGTTGTCGGCCCACATGGACTGGCAAGCCGAAAACTGGACCATAAAGATCTAGCGTTCTGAGCGTCTAAAAGATTTCAGGTTCTGGAAAGGCGAGACGCTACGAAGCGTCACTTTTGGGCGTCGAGCGTCAGTGCTCTGGCGCTCACAATGTTGCGAGGCGTTGCTGCGTGACTGTGTTGAGGTTCTTCTGCGCTCGAGCGTGCAAGATTGGCGCTCGAGCGTCACTCCTTCTTCAGCATGCTTCTTCCACATACTCTTCAAGTCAATGCGTCATAAGTTGTCTTGCATTTTCATTAGACCTGAAAATATGTAAACACTAAAACACACTAAATATTAGATAACAATACAAACTAAGGTATAACACATGCGAGTTAAGGGGGCTTTGAATGTGTATACATTCAAGACTTATACACCCCCAAACGTACATAATGCTAAATGCCTTAGCAATTACAGTATAAAGTGAAATGAAAACTATATACAATACTCTACTCCTTTTGTTGTCGTAGGAAACAGATTGCATTGTGCATATGCAAAATCTTTTAAACCCTAGCATAACTAGCGGACGAGTGAAAAAAAATTCTTTCTAGTGAGGTTTAACAAAAAGTTACCCACACATTGTGCACCTCACATTATACAAAGAATGCAGCTATCAAAAATTAATGTTCGCATGTCATGGTAAGATTAAACTAACAAACTCCATTTTCACTACACAGATCAGAAATGTCAAAAATATGTTTACTTACCGTGGCTAGCTAGAATCATGCATGTTCAACTGGAAAAGTGAACTCAGCACATAATACGAGGTTTCAAAATAATCAGCAACTCACAATGGCTCAAATACTCAACAATTCATTGAACTCTTTTATCAATGAAATAACCGGGCATGGTTACTTATTTACCGACCTTGTCTTATTATATTTACACAGTGTTACGCTTTAACTCCATAAAGTATTTTCTAGTTAACCATGTACAATGAGTGTTAAGCCATGATCCACTACCAGATGGACTTTAGGGCACTAGATGTAGAGACATCCTAGGGGCTTAACTCGAGTTAACTAGGCACAAGACAAGCTAAGCTGTTCTATCGATCTTTTTTTTTTTTTTTTTTTTTTTTTTTTTGGTACACTGATACCATCATTTTAATTGCCCAGGTCCCATCAATCTAACAAGCAATCCATTTTCATCAACTATCGAAACAATGCATGTTGTCTTTTAAAAGCCTCATACCTCAACAATCCATGTGCCAATGTTGCTTCGTGATATACAATGTGAAACAGTTTGAATTCCAAAGCAAAAGAAAGTAAAAGATTTTTACAATTTTCTAACTGCATGATCATGTGTTCGGTCTTTAACTAAACACAATGAATAAAAATCAAAATTAAAGATCAATAACATTCTAAGGAATAATATAAACAGTATTTACAACAAAAAATTTTTACAACCAAGAATAGTGGTAAATGAAACAAGTAATACAGTGTTTACCATACCCCCAAACTTAAATAACAACATTGTCCCCAATGTGACTGTAACATGAATAGCCAAACTAAGGAAAAGAAAAACCTCTGGGGAGGATATGAGCATCTATGCATACCCCCAACTTGATCTTTACAACACTTATCCTGAAAACAAACTAAAACCAACTAGAAAGCAAAATACAAAAGAAAGAAAAGAATAAAATAAAAGAAAACAAAATTAATTTTGAATTGATAACGCCAACTTCTCATATCATCATTGAATGAGACAAAAACACCATGTCCTTATAAGAAAGCAAAAACAATACATTGATGGTTAGAAACTTAAGTCCAAAAATCCAACAATGTAATACAAAAAAAAGTGCAAAGCATCAAAGTAAACAATAATGCTCAAGGAGCAGGTGGTGCAGGTGGTTGCAGATGGTGCAGGTGTGGGAGGCGATCA
>FXXK01002456.1:26223-38017 GCA_900184695.1 Betula pendula | reverse complement strand
AACATTCACAATTGATTTTTTCCCGGTGCAACCATTCAAACCGACCAGCTTATAGGAGCAATCCCGAGGAGACAAAGGAGCTTCAACGCCAGGTAAGTGAATTGTTGGAGAAAGGGCATGTGAGGGAGAGCATGAGCCCATGTGCGGTTCCGGTCTTACTTGTACCTAAGAAGGATGGGACATGGAGAATGTACGTTGATTGCCGAGCCATCAACAACATAACGGTAAAGTATCGTCATCCTATCCCACGCTTAGATGATATGTTAGATGAGCTGCATGGTTCTTGCATATTTTCTAAGATTGATTTAAAAAGTGGTTATCATCAAATTAGGATAAAAGAAGGAGATGAATGGAAAACCGCATTTAAAACAAAATATGGTTTGTATGAATGGTTAGTTATGCCTTTTGGTTTGACTAATGCTCCGAGCACCTTTATGAGACTTATGAACCATGTTTTGCGTGCATTTATAGGCAGATTTGTTGTTGTCTATTTTGATGATATACTCATTTATAGCAAAAACATAGACGATCATGTAGTACATTTGAAATCCGTCTTAGATGTGCTAAGGAAAGAAAAGTTGTTTGCTAATTTAAAGAAGTGCACTTTTTACACCGATAAGCTTGTATTTTTGGGATTTGTTGTTAGTGCACAAGGTATACAGGTTGATGAAGAGAAGGTACGTGCAATCCAAGAGTGGCCAAGCCCCACAAGTGTAGGTAATGTTCGTAGTTTTTATGGACTTGCTAGTTTCTACCGGCGGTTCGTGAAGGACTTCAGTAGCTTAGCCGCACCGCTTACCGAAGTGATCAAGAAGAACGTTGGATTTCAATGGGGAGAAGAACAAGAAAAGGCATTTCAATTAATCAAAGAGAAGCTAACTAATGCACCTTTGTTATCTTTACCTAACTTTTCTAAAACATTTGAAATTGAATGTGATGCTTCAGGTATTGGTATAGGCGCCGTTCTTATGCAAGAAGGACGACCAATTGCTTACTTCAGTGAGAAACTCAGCGGGGCAGCTTTAAACTACCCAACTTATGACAAGGAGTTGTATGCATTGGTTCGGGCTTTAGAGACGTGGCAGCACTACCTATGGCCTAAGGAGTTCGTGATTCACACCGATCATGAGTCCTTGAAATACTTGAAGGGCCAACACAAGCTAAACAAAAGGCATGCGCGATGGGTGGAGTTCATAGAGACGTTTCCATACGTCATTCGATACAAGCAAGGTAAGGAGAATGTAGTCGCCGATGCACTTTCTCGCAGGTATGCCTTACTCTCCACACTTGATGCAAAATTGCTTGGTTTTGAACACATTAAAGAATTATATGCTGAAGACCACGAATTTTGTCAAGAATATCAAGCTTGTGAAAAAATCGCCTCTGGTAAGTTCTTTAGGCTTGATGGATTCCTATTTCGAGAAAATAAGCTATGCATGCCTAATTGTTCTATGAGGGAGTTATTAGTGCAGGAATCGCATGGTGGGGGATTAATGGGACATTTTGGAGTTGCAAAGACTTTAGCTATTTTGCAGGAACACTTCTATTGGCCTCACATGAAACGAGATGTCGAACGGATTTGTGGTAGATGTGTCACTTGTAGGCAAGCTAAATCCAAAGTGCAACCCAACGGTTTGTATACTCCTTTACCAATTCCTAGTGAGCCTTGGATTGATATTTCAATGGATTTTGTGTTAGGATTGCCTAGGACTAAACGTGGAAGTGATTCAATTTTTGTGGTCGTGGATAGATTTTCTAAAATGGCACATTTTATTCCATGTCACAAAACGGATGACGCTTTGCATGTTGCTGATTTGTTCTTTAGAGAGATTGTGAGATTACATGGCATGCCTAGGACAATTGTTTCGGATAGAGATGCTAAGTTCTTGAGCTATTTTTGGAAGACTTTGTGGTGTAAGCTAGGTACTAAGCTATTGTTTTCCACTACTTGTCATCCACAAACTGATGGTCAAACTGAAGTAGTAAATAGGACTTTGTCTACTCTATTGAGGGCAATCATTAGAAAGAACATCAAAACATGGGAAGAATGTTTGCCACATGTTGAGTTTGCATATAATAGAGCTGTTCATTCTGCTACCAAATTTTCGCCATTTGAAATTGTGTATGGATTTAATCCTTTAACTCCATTGGATTTATCTCCTTTACCTTTGACGGAGCACGTTAATTTAGATGGCAAAAAGAAAGCTGACTTTGTGAAGCAGATTCATGAGAAAGCAAGACTCAACATTGAGCAAAGAACAGAGCAATATGCCACACAAGCCAACAAGGGACGTCGCATTCAGATCAATGCGTAGGTGTTAGGAGCATGATTGCGTCCACATGTTCTATTCTAGCTAACAGCTTTTCTGCATGGTACCAGCGATTCAATGGCATGACCCCTAGTGAGGCAGGCTATCGAGTGTCGTTGGGAAGATACGTGCAGGTTGGGCAGTCTCCGGAGGGGTCCCCTCGGCTCCCTGTAAAGTGCAGCTCTTAATCAGACCGCCTTGTCCTGTTCTTATGGAAATTCGAGGTGATGCGGTTCATGAGCTGTTGTCGTATTTCTGGCATCCGAGACAAGTCTCTCGGTCCTAAAGGGCATTCGACAAAGGCATGGATACTCGCGGGATCTCGCACTGGTCGTTATGCGGACCTAGGCCTTTCTTTGCCAGACGGCCCCGGCGCGCGCCGGGACTGGCCGGCAAGCGGATTCGGAATGCGGGCTTTTTCATCTTTCTCGCGCAATTCCCAACATCTAGAATCACTTCATAAATGCCAGTTTCCATCTAGTAAGTAGCAAATGTAGACTTTAGACTCATGACTCTCTATTGTTAAACCCACTGCCTATGTTTGCGCTATTCTATCCCTTCCATACTGGACAGATGTTATAAACTCCCCATTTTTAAGCTCCTGACGTCCCTCATTAGGGCCACACGGGTCCATGCAATGCTCCATATACACATCGCGGTTGGCATTACTAGGTGGTCTGATACCATTTGAATGACCCTGAAAAAAGCTACTAGAGACATCGTCGGCTATACCCCAAAAGGACTAGTCACATTTGAAGCTCTCCCTAAATCACTTAGAAAGCCTAATTCTCTACCTAGTAACCAACCTAAGCAAATATCGGAGAACTTCTACGCACAGAGGTTCATAGTAGAGTGTTAGAACTCTGCTCATGCCTGCTAAAATCGTCCGCTACTCTACATGTGGGCTACTTCTTCTTCATCTGTGCCTCATTTTGAGGTATTATGTTGTGGACTCATGGATGTGTTGATAACGAGCCATTATATGGACTGACGCAAGACCATAATGCGTTTATCGCAATTGTCTTGACTAGCTCACACAGCTGCATTCTCGTAACCGCGCAACAGGCCATGGTGAGTTGAAGATTCGGAGCTAACCGGTCACTTCTTTGCCACGGGGGCGTTTTTTCTCACAATAGTCTCATTTGGTTAACCGTTAAACACAATTTATTCTTAGATGTGCTTGGAACAGAGCTGCGGAAGAGTCTTCTATTCAGTGTTTACGGGTCAGTAAATAACTGGCCTTACTGCATTTGTGGGCAAGAATCACGGCCCCAAAGCGTGGGCTTCCACATACCCCTTTCATGTTATTTCTCTAAGAACATACTCTACCCTCCGATTCTAAGAGGCAACTTAAGGAGGGGCAGGGTATATCCTCTTATGTATGCACGGATATCCCAAAGCATTGTATACGGGGCGGTGCGGAGTGCGGGGTCCGGTGAGGCGCGGGTGGGGGGGGGGGGGTTGCGTGGCGGTGGCTGGACCTTTCATTGTGCTTCGTCATTGCGGGGAGGGTCATTCCGTTTAGATAGGCGGCGCGGCGGGCGCGCGCGGCCGGCTGTATGAGGGTGTGCCCTCGTCACGCGCGCCAGGCGCAGCTTTGACCGCCGCCCTCGTCGCCGCTTCTGCTAGCGACGGCGCCTCCTGGACAGGCTCTCTATTCAGTTATAACCAATTGAGTTCGGTTAAGATCTCAATCAACCCTTATGCCTTTGATGCACTTGATTCTCTTCATTGTGTTCTAGATCTTGATGCCGTGAGCTAATGAGTCGGCTCAAATGTTCGGGCCTTCTCCTCTGGTATGCGCTGGTGGTGAACACCGGAGTGCGCAGAGTGGTGCGAGGAGGGAGGAGGGGCTAGGTGGGGCGCTCCGGTGAAGGCCGTTGTGTGTGGCAATGCTCATACGCGCTTGGGGTGGCGGTTGACTGCATTGATGTTCTCAGTGCGGGCTGGGTGGGCTTGAGGGAGGGGTCCGATCTGAGTACACGTGCAGGCGGGGGCGGTCGCAGACACAGGGTGGGGCCGGTGCGGGCGTGCGGTATTCCCTTGTGAGCACCATCATTTGAAGAAGGCTTGGTATTCCTGCACCTTGGGCAAGATATTTAATCAATATTACGTCTGCGAGCTTCGTACTCCCCCTGGAAGTGGCCAACGTACAACCTGAGTGTTAACTTTGACCTCTGGTTGTTTAGCCGCCTATTCTCTTGCCAAGCAAACGTAGCCAAACAGTAGCTTCATATCTTAGCTTCGTCTGTTCGTAATGGGGGAAGGAGTTTTCATTGCAAATTCAAAACTTCTCACCTTTTGGTCTTAATGAAGCTTCTTCACTCTCGGGGACTTATAGAATTTTTTTTTTTCTTTTTTTCCACCAAGAAATCGACAGTGGCTTGCCCCTTGATGGAGGATTCTCCGGATGAAATCAATGTCAAACTCCTTGAGCTCTATCGCCCAACTTGACTAACTCCTTGCCAACATGTCTGACTTTCTGCAACACCTTTCTTCATGGGGTATTCGGTGAGCGACCCTAATAGCAACGCGCTTGGGAAGTATGGTCTTAACCTTCAGACTGATACTATAGTGCAAAGGCTAGCTTTACTTATTTGAAGATAATCTTTCTTCGGCCGCATGGAGTGTTTACTTAGTGAAGTATATATTTTTGATCGTTATGTTCTTGGATCAAGGCTGCAACTCACATCCGAGGGTGATACTGCTAGACATAAGTAAAGTATTTCTCTCTCCGGTGCTCTACTCCAAGAGTGACGAATTGTCCTTAAGTATTCTTTTTAATCGACTAAAAGGCTTCTCGCACCCTCGTCGGCTCCCAAACAAATGCCTTTATGAGAACTTAAAGAAAGGGAAGGCATTTGTGGTGGACTGAGAAATGCATGTTCAATTGCGGCTATTCTCCGGTAAGTTTGCTGCAGCTGCTTTATAAGTCTTGGGTCGGTTCATGGTCCAGCACGCTTGTCCTTTTTGGATTAGCCTTGATCCTTCTCTGCGAACACCATGAACCCCAAGAACTTCTCGAGGATATCCAAAACACTTGGAAGATTCAACTTCATCTGGTAACCTCGGTGCCTCAATGTCTCGAAGGTTTCCTTCCTAAGTCTTCCACATGCTCACTGAGTGTATCCGTTTGAACAGATGTCATATACGTTTCTGCACATGCCTCATGTCTTCATAGGTTTCCTCTAAGTCTTCACATGGCTCGCTGAGTGTCATGCTTTTAACGAGCCATGTCAATACGTAAACTTCCACTTTCCTCCCTGATCTGGCCTTCTGAAAATCTTATTGACTAGTTTCTGATAGGTGGCCCCAACATTCTTCAGATCCGAAAGGCATCCATCTTGTAGCAATATAGTCTTCTATCAGTGATGAAGAATGTCTCTATTGGTCTACTTCGTACATTGTATCCTTGATTATACTGGAAAGGCGTCCATGAAGCTGAGGAGCTTGTGCCCTGAGGTGAGTTCCACCAGTAAATCAGCATCTGAAGACAATGAAAAGCCTTCTTTTCAGACATCTTTATTTATGTCGATAAACACATCCTCCATTTGCCATTTGATTCTTCACTAAGGTACTACATTAGCTAACCACTCAAGGTAATCTACCTCCCTAATGACAGCCTGCATGTAGCTAACTCTCTCCACTCTCGGTTGCAAACCGCCTAATTCTAGCTGGGGGCGAACTTCTCTTTCGACTTTGCTGTCGATGGCTCGATCACACTTCAATCGGTGACTATCAATCTGAGAGGTCTACTCCCAACATGTTCTTCCTGGCTACATGCAACATGTCTCATCTACACTAAAGGAATGCCACTAGTGTTCTTTCAACTCCAGGGGTAGCTACGACCCCACTCTTCACCTTCCTCTTAGAGTTGCCGATCTCAAATCCTCAGATCTTCAACTGGCTCTCTCGAACTCTGGTTGCTATTGTCTTCTTCTCTTTACTGAGGCAGTCTTTCGGCGAGACTCCTTCAGGGATTGTGTTGCTAGCCTGGCGGTGCAACCACTGATCCGTGCTTAACCTCTTTGCTCCCTCTTTTGGGTGAAACTTCATCTTGAGGTGGGTCGTAGAGGTTATGGCTTCCTAGCTTGTTTAGAGCTGATCGCCATGATCGGCTGTTGCTAAGTGATGGTCTATCCACCAGCAAGAACTTTACCATGATCCTCCTCTGCTTTGGGTGTTCTCTGCCCGTCACGAGGCTCAATAGAACAGACAAGATGAACTATTGTCCACGAACCCAAAGGGGATCCAGAGCCGCGCGACCTTTATCTCAACTATTTCCAGATGCACGAAAGTTGACCAGTACAAGATATCGCCAAGCTTTCCATTATCCACCAAGAGACCTCCTGGTCGGATAGTGTGATTTTCGATGGCATTGTAATGACAAGCAGCGTCAGTGTAGGGGTACGCCGTACCTCAGATAAGTCATCATGGAGAATCGATGAACAAGATTGCATTACCTGAGATGGTCATGGTCTATCCACCGGCATACGACTCCACGTTTTTCGCATGCCTTGCAACAGCTAGTCTCACCTCCACAGCGCGCCAGTGCGCGAATTGCCAACTATAGTCACGAATCTCCTCAATGATACGCCATTCGCCTAACTGTCATCTTCTGCTCACACTCACGTCTCGGATCCTCCTCGTCCATTTCATGCTTCGGGCATCCTGCCATCTCAGTCGAGGTTTGGGGGTCGGTTCGGGCTTCGATGTCTAAATCATCCTTGGTGGGCTCTGCCAACGTTGGGCGGTTCCGATTCCTGATCTGTAACTCTTTTGATCTATGAGCGAACCTTCTCTTCAGCCTTCTGTTGCCTAAACTTCTCGATTAACAGCTCGAAGATATGCAACCTCTTATTACTATGGCTGCCTTGCTTTGGTGATACAACACCAATACTTGTGCTTGTTCTTCTCGGTGGTTCCCCAATACCCTTCTGAGGGAGGGGATGAAATCGGATCCTTCTGTATCCTCCAAAGGACCTCCTGTAAATATCCGTGTTTAGGTGTGTACACTGGATGCGGCCCAGGCAATCATACAGATACATCGGCTTTTATTTAGGTCTATCGTTTAGTCTTTTATATTTAAAGTATAATTATTAGTAAGCTTCAATAATGCGGCTGCGCCCAAAGTTAGTCAATTAGGGTTACGGCGTTTTTGTAAGTCCTATTTAAGTACGTTTTTTGCTAACCAGTTTAGGGGATCAATGACAACGATTCATATTTTTTGAGTGAGACTACTCTTTGGTCTCACGCACTTAAGATTGTCTTTTTTTGAGGTGCGACTCCTCTTCTTTTGGTGGAGGACTGGCTACCAAACTCCTATGTTGCGCACCGCGTGAACTCTGTTCAACAGCAATTTATCTTTACTTTTATGTTTTGTGAATTTTCTTCTCGGTGCTGAATCAGCTAAAGTTATAATCCCCAACTTCTTGTGCACTTTGGGTTAGATGCCCCCTAGACTTGTGGTATTTTTCTTCTTGGTTTTACTTGTTAGCCAGACGGGACTCGTCGGGAAAGACTAAGTTCGTCTGAGGTTTCTCTGTGATGAAACTCTCTACCTTTGTTCCATGCAACTTCTTGGAGGCCTATCGATTTGCTTCTTGGCAACCCCTCAAAGAGGTCCGTCAGACGGATTCACTAACATACGGCTGTAAACTCCTCATCAGTAACAAACGCTGTGCCGGCCAGAAGCTTCTCTTCGTCTGAATCTCAAGATCAAAATTTCAAAAGATTCCTCCTTGCCTTGGATCAATGTTAACAGATTACCCAAGGACTTCTTGCGTCTTCGTCCTACTAGGAACTGGTAAAAACTTTACCTTTTTTCTCTTATTTGTTTGTGTCTCTGTTCTTTTTTGTTCGCTCCGTTCTTTATCTCGTTTCGCTCTCCTCTTCTGGTGTTTGTTCCGCTCATGGTGCTTTCTGTTTCTTGGTTTCTTCCTCAGA
The DNA here is from genome assembly GCA_900184695.1 of Betula pendula. Taxonomy (NCBI): domain Eukaryota; kingdom Viridiplantae; phylum Streptophyta; class Magnoliopsida; order Fagales; family Betulaceae; genus Betula; species Betula pendula. The sequence goes on along the minus strand of FXXK01002456.1, from coordinate 29,762 downwards.
ATCTTGCAAAACAATCAATATATGGGAGGTATATCTTAAACCAATCCTTGCATTTCCACCCAGGGTTAGGGAGAAAGGGCAAGCACCCGTCCCGTCGAAGGCTGTTGTCGCAGATCAACATGATCTTGGTAATTGATCCATGCTTGGGTTGGGTCTTCCGTGCCTAGTGAGAGAGCTTTATATTCAGGCCTTTGACACTTGTGGGAAACATGCATCTGGACGAATATTCCGCTGAACGGACGCAGGCTAATACCCTGTACTGATTGCTAGCGCCAGCAGAGGTTATTACCTTTTCGTTGTGGGAGGGCCCTCTTGCTGCATGAGTCACATTTTTTTCTTCATCTGGCACCACTCTTGGAGTTTCTTCGCATTGCCCGATCTTGGTCCTTTTGGCGTCTGCTGTCCTCGGTTCCCCCGCCCCCCACCCCCCGGCCAAGCCCGCCTGTCTTTCCTTTTAAGACTTTTTCACCAGTTATCTCATTCTGTGGCACATTGCATCGGCTACTCATGTTCATTTTTCGCCATCCGGGGACAGTTATTGCAAGGCAACATTTTTCTCCATGAGGGCACTCCACCCTCTTTGTCATCCTGGGCCGAGTGAGGGCCTATAATCCGTCTGCCACATTCACTGGGCTATCTCCTTGTGTGAACGAATTATTACTATAGTCAAAACAGAAATATGCACAACGAAAGAATAAACTATTCCTAATCAGATCGAACTTAAGAATTACCATGCAACAGAACTAGGCTATTAAAAGTAAACTAAACAAACAATTATGCCTACTTGACATTAGGGCGCCACTCGCTTGGCTATATACAGCACCGTAGAATCCTCTGCTACTGTACAGATAGAAATCCCGACCTTCAGATCTTCTCACGCGTAATGAACCTCAGAAGTAACCAAGAGTGGTGGAGCTCAAATTGTTATTCAAAATTCTAACTATGTTCTTTGAGTTGTTAGCTACAAAACTTTGTGTACTTCCAAGCAGCCACATGCATCTTCTATGTATACAAGGCTTTATAAATATCCAAATGTGAGCAAGCGGGAGAAGAGTGGGAACTGAGACGGCGAGGATTTGAAAAATCCGTTAGCCTCCGACATCACTTAAGAGGTCTGGGATGGGCTAGGGATTTGGAAAACCCTAACCCCCCTTTTTCCCTTATGGTTGACCCGCATCGGCCGACGGGATTTCTCCTTGGCCATGCGTCACCCTCCACTGGATGGGTCTTGAATCCTTTATTCCAGCCATGCTCCCACTGTACCTTCATTGTAATCACTTTCCTTTAGCGCTCAATTTTAATTAGATTAAACACGAACCTTGCTAAATATCAAAGCCATGTTTTAATAAATTAAAATACAACTTGGCTGGATATAATAATAAAAAGTCTGATCATCGGTTATTTTAAATAACTTCCGGTAAGGGACTACGAAGGGCAAAAAGGTAAACTCTGGCTCAAACTAACTAAACATGCTATCTAATTACAATTTGAGTGCCACTATACAATTGTAATTGCACTCCAAGAATTTATTCTTGAGTATAAATCAACATAGTTCTTTTGACTTACTTATAGCATCAGTATGATTCCTACCATGAAATATTACGTAGTAGAATTAGGACTAAGATCGTTGGTCACACTAAAGTTCTCTAAATCTCTTGAGGTCCTTGATTCCCAGGATTTACTCTTTGTCATTCTCCAACTATGAATACTCCCTTCGCGAAAGCTCGAAGCAAGATATATTTTGTGAGTCTCACCAAAATGCTCTGATCGCAGACTCGAGAAGTTGAACTCCTTTGAAATCCTAGTCAAAAGGATTTCATATCTTTTTGGTTATCCAAAAGAACTCTGAATTCCCTATTGAGCACAAGCTTTTGCTCTACAATGTTTCATGTGAGTCACCAATGCACAGAAATGTTGTCCAACATTTAAGGTCTCACTCCTTAATGGCACCCAAAGTGACCCCTACACTTACAATCGAATCCGCTTCCCTCAGGATTTAGAATAATTGGGGCTTACAACGTACGTCTGGAGTTATTGTGTTTTCGAGGGCAGTTCTTTAGTGGAAAGTACAACTCCCAATCTGTTCAGTGTTACCACCGTTATACAGCCCACGTACATCAACAAAAGAATCTCTGCGCTGCATTAACGGTAAATCACTTTTAGTTTGATTATGTAACAGTCTTAGCAAATGGAAGCACCCACATTCATATATCTGGATGCTAACCAATAAACTGTTGACAGAATACACTGGTTATGGTCTATGACCCTTGTGTGACCAAACTATCGGTCACCACCCATAGTCCCATCAGTCCTATTCAATGTATTCCTCCAGACCCATTTCTATGATGATTATCTCAATGAATCTACAAGATGATATGCTTTATGGTAAAATATAATTTAATCAAGTGAATAAACTTTCATTCATAACAAACTTCTTCGAACGCTTTCAACTCCGGCTGCGTGTGGACCTGAGAAACAAAGAAAACGTTAGACAACAAGAGCCGTGCCGGGGTTGCCGGCGAGGGATTAGCTCGACTGCCTAAGTCAGTATTTTCTTGGAGAGTTCCTTCTAAGAAAATCAGATATTTGTAGGCGTTTCTTGTTTACATACCTTTTACCAAACCTTCCCCCTCTTCTTATCATAGTGGCAGACCCCCGACGGCGTCATTTAATGAACCCCTGTGGTGGGGCCCTAGCTACCATTATCTCTTGCCATGCGGGCCATTAATCCTTCACGTGTCGCATGAAATACTGGTCCGCCGATATTTGATTTCCGTCCCTTGTCCACATCAATCATGTCCGAAAGGGCAGTGGAACCTCGGAAACATGCGCGAGCAGCACCAAGGCCAACTGCCTTAAATGCTAGCATATGGGCCTTGTCTTTCTTCATCAAGGGTCCATTACAGTCCTTACATATAGGAAGCTGGACTTCGAGGGATGGAAGAACCCTCAAAAGCGATAACGACCTAATGGGTGAGAGGTCGGTAGATAGATACGGGTTTGGGCTACTAACCTACGGGCCGTCCCAAAAGAAAAAGGGAATATGGGCCCACACGCACTTGTCCAGGCCCAATCCCCAACAGTTACCGCTAAATTTCTTCGCGCCATTTGTTAAGGATGCGGGAGGCATTTTATTACCATTTTGAAAACGAACCGTCGTGTTGCGGGGGTGGGATACCCGTGTCGCCTCTAACACCGGTACACGGTGTTCGTCTCTCGCCCACGTCGTTTTTTAAGAGGTCAATCTGCCCTGATGCGTGTCATTATGCTTCGAGGAAGTTCCCTTTTACCTCTCCACGAGAACTGCCTAGCCAGTCATTGTCTGTCGCCCCAGCTTCTTCCTCTTTTACAGCAATTGATCCTCCACCTTTGTGCTTTCAACTCGACCCTCTCCCTTGCTGATACCAATACCGAAAAATCTTCTAAATCCTCCAAACTTCCTACAACCTTTCGAAATCGTTCGAAATCTTCAGGTTGGACCGCTTCGGCGGGCCCCATCCACTCTGGCGGACCCTGTTGATGGAGATCAAGGCACCACT
>FXXK01002456.1:7700-20683 GCA_900184695.1 Betula pendula | reverse complement strand
TTTTTTTTTAACCTTGTTTTTTTTTTTTTGGGAATTGGGGCAAGGGAGTTAAAGCTTTTTTTTTTGGAATGGGCCCCCAAAAAGAAAAAGGGCGGAAGGGTTTTTTTTTTGGTGAAGTCAAAAACTTTTTTCTCCATGCAGAAAGGGGGGGTTTAACGGCTTTTTCAAAATTTTTTGGCCCCCCAACCAAAAGGGAAATTGAAAACAAAAAAAAGGGGGTTTTCCCCCCGCTTTTTTTTTTTTTTCCCCAAGGCCAAAAATTTAAAGGGCGAAGGGCGTTGTCCCCCCCCCAATCTTTTTTTTTTGAACCAGGGAAGATTTTTTTGGGGGGTTTTTTTTTGGGGGGGGTTTTTTTTTTTCAATAATGGGCGCCAAAAGAAAAAAGATTTCCCCCCCAGCCCCATAGGAAAGAAACTAAAGGTTTTTTTTTTTGCAAAAAATCCCCCCCGAAGGGGGGAAAGGGAAAAAAAAAAATGGGACCCCCCTTTTTTTTCAAAATTTTTTACCCTTTGAGAAAAAAATTTTAAATTGACAATGCCATAATTAAAAGTTGGATCCCCCTTTTCCCCCCCCCCAGGGTGGGGAAGTTAAAAATTAAATGGTTTTTCCCCTGCTACCCCTTTTATTCCAAAATTGTTTTTTCTTTTTGATTCCTTTTTCCCCCTTCCCCTTTTGAAAATTTGGTTTAGGTTTTGAAAAGAAAAAATTTCGGGAAGGTGTCGAAAATCCCCCCCTTTTTTGTTTTGAAGGAGAAAAGGGGGGGGAAAAATGAAATGGGGGAAAAAAAACCAAGGGGGTGGGGGGCCCCTTTTTACCTCGTTTTTTTAAAAAAGATTCCCCCCCTTTTTTGCCAAAAAAAAAATTTTTCAAAGATTGGGGCCCTTTAAAAATTAACAAGAACCCCAAGAAAAGCCCCCCCCTAAAAGGAAAAGGAATCAAAGGGAAGGCCCCCCATGGGCAAAAGGGGATTTTAGTGGGGGGCCAAAAATCCAACCTTGGGAAAAATGAAAGCCTAAGTAAAGAGCCCCAAACCCAAACATTCCAAGATTGGGGCTTTTTTTGAAAGAAAAAAAAAGAGGAACAGTTTTCCCTTTGATTCCAAACTTTATTTTTTGAAAAAAATTCCAAAGCTGGGGGTGGGAAGACCCTTTTGGGGACCCTTTTTTAAAAAAAATAAAAGGGGGGGGGGCCCCCCTATTTATTTGGGTTTATTTAAAGGCTTTTTTTTAATTTTTTTTTTTTTAGGTTTTTTTTAGAATAAAAATTGGGCCCCTTTTTTGGAGGAATTGTTTTTGGCCCCCCAAAAAATTTAATATTTTCTTTTTAAATGTTTTTTTTTTTTAATTTAAAATATTTAGGGGTTTTTTCCAAAAGAAACATTAAAAATTGTTTTCCACCTTTTTTTTTTTTTGGGAAAAGGGGGGGGGGTAAAATTTTTTTTTTTTTTTTGGGGGAAAAAGAAGGACCCTTTAATTTTTTTTTTGGGGCCCCCCTTTTAAAGGGTTTTTTTTTTTTTATTTTTGTTTAAAGGGGGAAGGTAAAATTTTTTTTAACTCTTTTTAATAGCCCCACCCCAAAACAAAAATTAAAGGGATAAAGACCCCATTTTTAAAAAAAAAATTTTTTTTTTTTGAATTTTTTTAAAATTTGGTTTGGGAGTTTTGAGTTTTTTTTTTTTTTTCCCTCCTCCCTTCTGTTTTTTTTCCCTTTTTGAAAATTTTGAACTTTTTTTTTTTTTTGAAAAAAACTTATCAAAAGGTAAAAAAAAATCCACAAAACCTTTTTTTTTTTTTTGTTATGGGGGCGTTCTTTTTTTTTTTTTCTTCCGTAAAAAAATTTTTTGGGTTCTTTTTTGGAAAAAAAACGGAGGAAGTTTTTTTTTCAAAAAAAACCGGGTTTTTCTTTTAAAGAAATTTTTTTTTTTAATAATAATCTAGGTTTTTTTCTTTTTTTTTGAAACCGAGTTTTTTGTTTCAACGGGTCCTTTAAATTTCTTTCAATCCCATAGAACTTTTGAGGTTTTGGGGACTTTTTCCTTTGGTGGAGTTTTTTTTTTTTTTTTTTTTTTTCAAAAAAATTTGAAATTGGTGGGGTTTTTTTTTTTTCCAAACGGATTTTTTTTTTTCCTAAATTTTTTCCCTGCGGGTTTTTCAAGAATATTCAATTTTTTGTTTTGCCATCCCCACCGCTTTAAAGAAAAAATTTCCAACAATTGGAACTTTCTTGTTTAAATTTTTCGGGTAAAAACAAAAATTGTTTGTTTTTTTTTTTGCCTTTTTTATGTTTTTTTGTAAGGAACCTTTAAAATTTTTTTTGAAAATGACTTTCTTTTTTAAAATCTAACAAATTTTTTTTTTTTTTCCTAAGCATACTTCTGTAAAAAAGTGGGGAACCATGGTTTTTTTTTTGGAGAAGATTTCCCTAAACAAACAAACGGCAAAACACAACTTTTAAAAACAATTTTTTTTTTTTTTTCATTTTTTTTTCTTTAAAACTTTTTTTTATTTGTCCTTTTTTTTTCGCGCTTTTTTTAAAAATAAACATTTTGGTACTTTCCTTTTTAAAAAAACAAGCCTCTTTTTTTTTTTTTCTTAAAATAATTGGTAAAAAATGTTTGTTTTGGGGGAAATTTCATTTCTTGAAAAGCCTTTTTTAAAAAAAGGGGTTGGGAAAAATTTTTTGGCCAAAGGTCCCCCAAACTTTTAATTAGAATTTCCAAAAATTTAGGCCTTTTTTAGGGTTTTTTTGGAATGTTAAAAAATTCACAATTCATCCCTTCTTTCATCACTAAAATAAACCCTTACGTGAACAACTAAAAGATGTTCAACTTTCTACCCCCTAAGGGTTTTTTTCTTTTTGAAATGTTTTTTCTTTTCATCTTAATTCAAACATTTTTTCATTTCAAAAAAAAATGACCCTTTTATGAAACTTTTCACTTTAAAAATTTCAAAAAGTTTAAAAGAATTTTGGAAAGCCCATTTGGTTGCCAATTTGTTTGGTTAAAAAAATCCTCCAGCAAAAAAAGTAAAAAATAACCATAGTTTTTCCGTCCTTTTTTCCCCCCCTTCTTCATTTTTCCCTTCAAATTTTTCCCAATCCCTCAAATCTTCCGAAAATTCCCCAAAATCTTTTTTCCCATCCTCAAAAATTCTTTTCATTTCCTCATCCCAGAATTTCTTCAAAAATTTTTTTCCCCATTCAAACAACTTAAAAACAGTTTTTTTGGGGTAAAAAAAAATTCTTTTTCGAAATTTTGAAAAAAAAATTGTTTTAAACAACTTTTTTCCCTTTCCCGAAGGGGCCCAGCCACCCAAAATTCAAAAAAAAAAACAAAAAACGATTTTTTTAATTTTCCCCAAAAAACTTAAAAAAAAACATTCCATCAATTCATCAACTAAATCTTAAAAATGATCCCAACCAAAAAATGGAATTTTTTTCATTTTTTAGGTTCAAACCCCCCTACCTCCCAATCAATCTTAATATTTCCCTTTTTCTTCTTTAAATTTTTCACAAAAATCCTTTTTTCAATGAAACCTTTAAAAAAATGAAAAACTCCCAACTTAAAAAAAAATCAGTAGAATGGAACCCACTTTTTTTGGGTTGGCCCATTTTGTTTTTTGGTAAAATCGCTTCAAGCAGTTAAATTTTAAACCAATTAGATTTCCCCGTTTTCCTTTCTCCTTTTTCAAAATAAATTCCTCCAATTCCCATCCTCATCTTTCCAAATTCCCCCATTTTCCCCATCCTCATCCGTTTTCAATTCCTTTTTTCATTCCCCCAAAAATTCCTTCAAAAAATTTCCATTCAACAAAAAATTTTAAAACAGTTTTTTGTAAATTTCTTCGAAATTTTTTGAAATGTTAAAACCCTTTTTCCTTCCCGAAAGGGGCCCCAGCAAAACCCATTCACACCGATTATTTTCCAAAACAAATAAAAAAAAACAATCAAAATTCCATCAAATCACTAATCCTTAAAAAATTGGAAAAAAAAAAATCCCAAAAAAACCAATGGGATTCCAATTTTTTTTTAAGGTTCAAACCCGCCCCCTAAACCCCTCCCATAAAATTAAAAATATTCTTTTTTTTTTTCTTTCTAAACAAATTTTTTTTTCCTTTCAACCCCCAACTCCCCAAAAGAAGATTTAGAAAATTCGTAAAATAAACCATTCGACAACATCCCAATGCCCCAAAACAATTGGCCAAAAAATGTTTTAAAACATTAAATTGGGTTTCCCACATTTTAATAAATCTTGAATGAATAAAAAAATTTTTAGCTTTTGCAAGAACCTTTATCAACTAAGATTTTTTCCTTTAAAATAAAAGGGTTTTTTTTTTTGTAAAAACAAGTTTTAAAAAGTAAAATCACTTGGCTTTTTTTTTTTTTGGTAAAAGCCCCAAATTTTTAATTTTGGTTTTTTTTTCCAAAATTTGCCTTCAAAAGAATCAAAAAAAAAAAAAGATTAAAAAAAAACTTTTTTTTTAGCACAAAAATTTCAAAATAAAAACTTCCAAATTTTTTTCTTTTGTTTAACGGCTGTTTTTTTTTTTTTTTTTTTTCAGAACCCCCCCCCCCCCCCCCCAACAATAAGAAAAAAAAATTTTTTTGCAAACCCCATAAACTTTTTTTTTCCTTTTTTCCGAACCTTCCCACAAAAAGTTTTAAATCTCCCCTCCACAAAACCAAACTTTTTTTTTTAAATGGAAAACCTTTTTTTCATCCTTTTTTTAACAACCCAATTTAAAAGTTTTTTTTAAAAAAACATTTTGACAAAATTTTAATTTAAAATTGGGGGAAACCAGGAAAAAAAAATTCCAACACTTTTTTTTAAAATCAAATTTTTTCAAAAAAAAAAATAAGGTTCCCTTCTTTAACAAGTTCCATTTAATTTTTTAAAAACAAAAGAGACCATGTTTTTTTTTTTTGATTTTTTTTTCAATTTTTTTGGGGGACCCAAAAACTTTCCAAATAACAAAAAAAAAGAAATAAAACGAGGTTTAAAAACATTTTAAAAAACATGCCAAAAAAACAAAAATGAAAAACAAACACAATTTTTTTTTTTTAACAATCCCAAAGTTGGGTTTTTTTTTTGCCTTTTTTTTTTTCCCCAATTTTTTTTTTTGGGGGAACCCCAAAAAATTTTTCAAAAAAAATTAAAGGCCTTTTTTTAAAGGGTTTTTTTTTTTTACCGAAAAAACAAATAAATTTTTTTCTTCTTTTTTTTTTTAAAACCGCAAAAAAGTTTCAATTAAACAACATTGGAAACACCTAAAATTATTCACCCAAATAAACCACCATGGGAACCCACAAAAAAATTGCAAAGACAATACATTAAAATATAATTGTTAAAAAAAATGGAAACCTTAACGCTTTTTTTTTTGTTTTCAACAAAAAAATCACAACCAAAAATGCAAATAAAAAAAAAAAGAAACAAACGCAAAAATTCAATTAAAGTTTAAAAAAGCCAAAAGAAGTAAATTTCCTTAAAGGGAAAACCGGGTTTTTTTTTTTTTTCCCCAAAATTCCGCAAAAACTTTTTTCAACCCTGAGTTTTGGGGTTTGGGTTTTTTTTGAGTTTTTTTTTTAGTTTTTTTTTTTTTTAAAAAAAAAAAAAAAAAAAAAAAAAAAATTAAAAAAAACTTTTTCAAAAAACAGGAAATTCGGTTTTTTTTTTTTTTATTTTTTTTTTTTTTCCTCCCCAAATTTTTTTTTTCTTCCCCCCCCACCCCAAAAAATTTTTTTTCCCGAGCCCCTTAGACGCTTCCTTTCTTTTTTTTCTTTCTCTTTTTCCTTTCTCTCTTTTTTTCCTTTTTTTCCCTCCCTCTTCCTTTCTTTCTCTCTTTTCCTTCCAAAAAAACAAAAGAATTAAACCGGGCCCAACCCCGGAAAAAAACGGTCCAAAACAAAACCCCGCGGGTTTGAAAAAAACGGCGCCGGCAAACACGCCCAACCTTCTCTTTTTTCAAAAATTCCCAGCGGCTTTTTTTCTTTCTCCTTCTCTTTTTGTTTGTTTTCCAAAACGGAGAAAAAACCCAACCCGCTTTTTTTTCTCCCTCTCCTTTTCTTCTTTTATTCATCCCCCTTCCCTTCCACAAAGATTCCCCGGCCACCACCCGGCCAAACCCCCCGTTTTTTCCCACCAAACCCCGGGCCCCCGTTTTTTGGAAACGCGCAATCTTAAAGCGGCCTTTTTTGGCTTTTTCCTCTTTCCTATTCTTTTCTTTATCTGTCCCAACGGAGAAAAAAACCCCAAAAAAAAACCGGCTTCTTTCTCCTCTTCCTCTCTTCTTTCTTTTCCACAGATCCCCGGCCACAAAACAGTTCCCATTCCAAAAAAACCGCCCGTTTTGAAACCGCGCCCGGCAAAACGAACCGCCAAACCTCTTTTTTCAAAATTCCCAGTTTTTGGGCTTTTTTTTTTTTTTTTTTTACTCTTTTTTCTTCCTTGTTCCAAAAAACGGAGAAAAACCCGACGGGGAATGTTTCCCCACGCGGACCAAAAACGAAAAAAGCTTTGCGGTCCTCCTTCCCCCCGCGAATTCTCCTTTTTTTTTTTCCTTTTTCCTTTCTTCTTTTGGCAACCAACTTTTCGGGCTTTTCGATTTTTTCAAAAACCCAGGACGGGTCTAGATTTTAATATAATCTAGGTTCTTGAAACAAGTTTTCAACGGGTCTAAATTCTCCATTCATAGACTTGAGTTTGGCTTTCTTGGGTGAGTTTTTCAAATTGATTGTGGGTTCAACGGATTTCTATTCCTGCGGGTTCATATCAGATGGAGATTGCTATGATCCGCACTAATGTAGAGGAGGATCGGGAGGCTACAATGGCTAGATTTTTACTTGGCTTAAACCGGGAGATCCATGATAAGGTAGAGATGCAGCATTATGTGGAATTGGAAGATATGGTGCATATGGCTATCAAATTGGAACAACAACTCAAGAGAGGGAGTGGGACACATGGAGGCCATAACTCTAGTTCTACCTCTTGGGAATCGAGTCATGCCAAGCCACTGGACAAGTCACAAATGCCCAAACTCGAGCCCAAGTTCGCGACCACCAGCCACGTTCCTCAAGGTAAAATCGAAACCTCTACCTCTAGGAATCGTGATATTAAATGTTTTAGATGTCAAGGCAGGGGCCACATAGCAAGTAAATGTCCAAACAAGCAAGTCATGGTGTTACAAGCCAATGGTGAAATTGTGACCGATGATGAAGATTCCGACACCGATGACATGCCGCCATTGGAGGATGTTTCCGAGGAGGAGTATTTAGCCCCTAACGCATTGACATTGGTGGGGAGGAGAGCATTGAGCTTGCAAGCAAAAGGAGTTGATGAAGTACAGTGGGAGAATATCTTTCACACTAGGTGCTACGTTAAAGACAAGGTATGTAGTGTGATTATTGATGGTGGTAGTTGTACTAATGTTGTAAGCACCATTATGGTAGAGAAATTGGGATTGCCCATGGTAAAGCACCCTAGACCGTACAAGTTGCAATAGCTAAATGATAGTGGTGAGATAAGGGTGAACAAGCAAGTGTTAGTTGCATTTCGAATCGGTAAATACGAAGATGAAGTGTTGTGTGATGTAGTACCGATGTAAGCGGGACACTTATTGCTAGGACGTCCATGGCAGTTCGATAGGCAAGTGAAGCATGATGGCTTTACGAACAAGTACTCTTTTGTACTTAATCAACGATCAATCACTCTTGTACCATTGACACCGCAGCAAGTATACGAGGATCAAGTGAGATTACAAAAGGAGAATGNTGGGATTGCCCATGGTAAAGCACCCTAGACCGTACAAGTTGCAATAGCTAAATGATAGTGGTGAGATAAGGGTGAACAAGCAAGTGTTAGTTGCATTTCGAATCGGTAAATACGAAGATGAAGTGTTGTGTGATGTAGTACCGATGTAAGCGGGACACTTATTGCTAGGACGTCCATGGCAGTTCGATAGGCAAGTGAAGCATGATGGCTTTACGAACAAGTACTCTTTTGTACTTAATCAACGATCAATCACTCTTGTACCATTGACACCGCAGCAAGTATACGAGGATCAAGTGAGATTACAAAAGGAGAATGATCAAAAGAAAGAGAGTGAGCAAAAGAAAAAGAGTGAAAATCAGAGAGAGGCCGAGAAAAATGAGAGAGAAAAAGAAAATCAAAGTTCGGCCCTTGAGAGAAAATCAGAGACAAAACAAAAGAATTTTTATGCAAAAGTGAGTGAGATCAAACGAGCAATGTTTTCAAATCAGCCGATGATTGTACTCTTGTACAAAGAGGCACTTTTTAACAACATCCTGCGTATCACAAGGCACGCTATCGCATGGCTCTATCCGAGTTGAACGAGTGCAAGCCGCCGCTCCAAGAACAGTTGGATAGGAGATTCATTCGACCGATTATGTGTTCGTGGGGAGCACTGGTTTTATTTGATAAGAAGAAGGATTGTTCTACGCGAAAATGAATAGACTAGCGGGGGTCGAACAAAGTAACGATTGAGAACAAGTATCATTTACCAAGGGTCGATGATTTGTTCGACCATCTTAAAGAAGCTTCAGTGTTCTCGAATATTGGTAATCATCTATTAGGATCTCACCATCTTAGAGAACGAGAAGAAGTTCTACCAAAAAGGGGCATCCGTACGCTCCAAGGCCGTTTTAAATTCTTTCGGTCATGCCTTTTGGATTAACCAATCCACCTTCGGTATACATGTAGTTCAAGAACCGCGTGTTTCATAAGAACCTCGGTTCGTTTGTGTAGGTGTTCATCGGTGACATTCTTGCCTACTCGGCAAATCATCATGTGTGGAGGGAGAATTTGAAAACGGAATTAAAAGTATTAGGAGAGAAGAAGCACTCCGCCGAGCTAAAGAAGCGTGCGTTTTCGTTGGAAGAGGTATCACTCTTCGGTCATGTTGCCTCCAAGGATGGCAATGCTGTACAACTGAAAAAGATAGAGGCCACTGTTGAACGGGAACGACCAACAAGCGTTCGACAAATTTGCAATTTTTTGGGCTTCGATGGTTACTCTCACGGGTTCACTGTGCGATTCGCCACATTGTCGGGGCCTCCCACGGCCCAGACGAGGAAGAGTGCTCCAAAGTTTTGGAGAGAACAATATGTGGGGCACTTAGTGTAAACGTTTGCATCCCGGAAAAGAATCGCATTTCTACTCATGAAACAAGGCAATGTGGTAGCCTATATAGCTCAAAGCAATTGAAAGATCACGAGAAGAACTATCCTACTCACGACTTAGAGTTTGCGGCACTGTTATATGCCATGGATATATATGGACGCATTATCTCTATGGCTAGCAGTCTGAAATTCATTCCGACCATTAGAGTCTCAGGTAAATATTCACGCGAAAGCGTTCGAACTTGAGACAATAGAGAGGGGGAGAGTTACTCAAGGACTGTCAATAAACATTGTTTTGATTCCTCGTAGCCTATTTTACAATATGAATCTCAGAAGATCAACTAACTACATTCTGCGCATCACAAGGCACGCTATCGCGTGGCTCTATCCGAGCTGAATGAGTGAATGCCGCTACTCCAAGAACTGTTGGACAGGAGATTCAGTCGACCGATTCTGTCTTCCAGGGAGCACTGAAATTATTCGTGAAGAAGGATAGTTATACTTGAAAATGTATAGACTAGCGGGTGTCGAACAAAGTAACGATTGAGAACAAGTATCATATACCAAGGGTCGATGATTTGTTCGACCATCTTAAAAAAGCTTCAGTGTTCTCAAATATTGTTAACCGTCTATCAGGATCTCACCATCTTAGGGAGCGAGAAGAAGTTGTACCAAAAAAGGGCATCCGTACGCACCATGGCCATTTTGAAATCTTTCGGTCGTGCCTTTGGGATTAACCAATCCACCATCGGTATACATGATGGAGATCAAGGCACTGCTTCGAAGGATCTCGTTCAAGTACCAATTGGGCCGGTTTTACGAGAGCACGANTCTTTCCGCTGGAAGAGGTATCACTCTTGGGTCATGTTGTCTCCGAGGATAGCAATGCTATACAACTGAAAAAGATAGAGGGTATTGTTGAATGGGAACAGCCAACAAGCGTTCGATAAATTCACAGTTTCTTGGATTGGACTTCGATGGTTACTATCATAGGTTCACAGTGCAATTCTCCACATTGTCAGGGCCTCCCTCAGCACTGACGGGGAAGAGTGCTCCAAAGTTTTAGAGCGAACAATGCGAAAAAGGTGTTCTTGAGCTAAAGCAAAGACCGGTGTGTGTACCTGTCCTCACGTTGCCCGTGGAATATGTGAGGTACGTAGTGTAAACATGTGCATCCCGGAAAAGAATGGGATGTGTAATCGTTCAACAAGGCAAAGTGGTAGCCCAAACCTCAAAGCAATCGAAAGATCACAAGAATAACTGTCCCACACACGACCCAGAGTTTGCAGCGCCGTTATATGCCATGGATATATTTGGAGGCATTATCTCAATGGCTAGTAGCGTGCAATTCATACCGATCATCAGAATTTCAGAAAAAAATTCACGTGTAAGTATTTGAACATGAGACAACAGAGATGGGAAGACTTACTCAAGGACTATCATTAAACATTGTTTTGAATCCAAGGAACTTATCTTACAGAATTAAACTCGGAAGATCATCTAACTACATCCTGCGTATCGCAAGGCACGCTATCGCATGGCTCTATCCGAGCTGAACGAGTGCAAGCCGCCGGTCCAAGAACAGTTGGATAGGAGATTCATTCGACCGATTATGTGTTCGTGGGGAGCACCGGTTTTATTTGTTAAGAAGAAGGATAGTTCTACACGATTATGTATAGACTCGTGTGTCGGAAACAATTGAGAACTAGTATCATTTTCCAAGGGTCGACGATTTGTTCGACCAGCTTAAAGATGCTTCAGTGTTCTCGAATATTGGTAAACATTTGTCGGGATATCACCATCTTTGAGTGCGAGAAGAAGTTCTACCAAAAAGCGGCATCCGTACGCGCCATGGCTATTTTGAAATCTTTCGGGCATGCCTTTGGGATTAAACAATCCACCTTCGGTATACATCCAGTTTATGAGCCGCGTATTTCATAAGAACCTCGAGTCGTTCGTGGTGGTGTTCATCGGCGACATTCTTGTCTACTCGGCAACTCATCGTGTGTGGATGGAGAATTTGAAAACGGTACTAGAAGTACTAAAAGAGAAGAAGCTCTTCGCTGAGCTAAAGAAGCGTGTGTTTTTGTTGGAAGAGGTATGACTCTTCGGTCATGTTGCCTCCAAGGATGGCAATGCTGTACAACTAAAAAAGATAGAGGCTATTGTTGAATGGGAACGACCAACAAGCGTTCGACAGATTCGTAGTTTTTTGGGCATCGATGGTAACTCTCGAAGGTTCACTGTGCGATTCTCCACATTGTCAGGGCCTCCCACGGCATTGACGAGGAAGAGTGCTGCAAAGTTTTGGAGAGAACAATTCGAAACAACCGATATGGAGCTAAAGCAAAGATTGGTGTCCGCACCTGTCCTCACATTGCGTACGGAATATGTGGGGCACTTAGTCTGAACGTTCCCATCACAGAAAAGAATCGCATCTCTACTCATGAAACAAGGCAATGTGGTAGCCTATATAGCTCAAAGCAATTGAAAGATCACGAGAAGAACTATCCTACTCACGACTTAGAGTTTGCGGCACTGTTATATGCCAAGGATAAATATGGACACATTATCTCTGTGGCTAGCAGTGTGAAATTCATACCGACCATTAGAGTCTCAGGTAAATATTCACGCGAAAGCGTTCGAACTTGAGACAATAGAGAGGGGGAGAGTTACTCAAGGACTATCAATAAACATTGTTTTGATTCCTCGTAGCCTATTTTACAATATGAATCTCAGAAGATCAACTAACTACATCCTGCGTATCACAAGGCACGCTATCGCATGGCTGTATCCGAGCTGAACGAGTGAATGCCGCTACTCCAAGAACTGTTGGACAGGAAATTCAGTCGACCGATTCTGTCTTCGTGGGGAGCACTGAAATTATTCGTGAAGAAGAAGGATAGTTCTACGCGAATATGTATAGACTAGCGGGGGTCCAACAAAGTAACGATTGAGAACAAGTATCATATACCAAGGGTCGATGATTTGTTCGACCATCTTAAAAAAGCTTCAGTGTTCTCAAATATTGTTAATCGTCTATCAGGATCTCACCATCTTAGAGAACGAGAAGAAGTTGTACCAAAAAGGGGCATCCGTACGCGCCATGGCCATTTTGAAATCTTTCGGTCATGCCTTTGGGATTAACCAATCCACCTTCGGTATACATCTAGTTTATGAGCCGCGTATTTCATAAGAACCTCGACTCGTTCGTGGTGGTGTTCATCGGCGACATTCTTGTCTACTCAGCAACTCATCGTGTGTGGATGGAGAATTCTACCAAAACGGTACTACAAGTACTAAGAGAGAAGAAGCTCTTCGCTGAGCTAAAGAAGCATGTCAATCCACTGGAAGAGGTATCACCCTTGGGTCATGTTGTCTCCGAGGATAGCAATGCTATACAACTGAAAAAGATAGAGGGTATTGGTGATTGGGAACAGCCAACAAGCGTTCGATAAATTCACAGCTTCTTGGATTGGACTTCGATGGTTACCATCACAGGTTCACTGTGCAATTCTCCACATTGTCAAGGCCTTGCTCAGCACTGACGGGGAAGAGTGCTCCAAAGTTTTAGAGCGAACAATGCGAAGAAGGTGTTCTTGAGCTAAAGCAAAGACTGGTGTCTGTACCTGTCCTCACGTTGGCCACGGAATATGTGAGGTACGTAGTGCAAACATGTGCATCCTGGAAAAGAATGGGATGTGTAATTGTGCGACAAGGCAAAGTGGTAGTCCAAACCTCAAAGCAATCGAAAGATCACGAGAATAACTGTCCGACGCACGACCCAGAGTTTGCAGCACCGTTATAGGCCACGGATATATTTGGAGGCATTATCTCCGTGGATAGCAGCG
>FXXK01002455.1:4853-28442 GCA_900184695.1 Betula pendula | reverse complement strand
CAATACATAAATTATCTAAAAATGTTCATATATACGTAAATTTTTCTGTCAGATAAATTTTTACAAAACCAGCAAAAAAATAAAAAATAAAATGGAAGAAGGTGCTAGCTATCAACATGCCTCATAAAGGGTATTGCTCTACCGTTCCATAATTTCCTACAGGTGCAGTTGGATCAGTCGAGTATGATGGATAACTCGGAGGCAGTTGCGTCATCAGAAATATCTCAAGCAACTAGCTCAAATCCTGGGACGTCACAAGTAGAATTGGTGCCGAGTAAGTGCATGCCTTCCTCTTTATCTATGGTCATATGCAGTCACATAACAGGTGACCGAGTTTCATCAATTTCAATTTATCTATTGGTCTATCAAACTTGCCTAATCACTTGTTAATTTTCTTGAGCATTTTCAGCTGAAGTAGTTGTGTCAAGTTCTGGAACATATCAAGCAACTAGTAGCTTAAATCCTGGGACATCACAAGGAGAGGACCCAAACCCGAGTGCAACTAATAGGAGTAAGTGCTTCTCTCTTTCTCTCTAGTCATATACAGTCACATAACAGGTGACCAAGTTTAATCAATTTCGATTTATCTATTGGTCTATCAAACTTGCCTATTCACTTGTTAATTTTCTTGAGCATTTTCAGTTGAAGTAGTTGTGTCAAGTCTGAAACATATCAAGCAACTAGTAGCTAAATCCTGGGACATCACAAGGAGAGGACCCAAACCCGAGTGCAAACTATATGGTAGTAAGTGCCTCTCTCTTTCTCTCTGGTCATTACAGTCACATAACAGGTGACGAGTTTAATCAATTTCGATTTATGTGTTGGTCTATCAAACTTGCCTAATCACTTGTTAATTTTCTTGAGCATTTTCAGTTGAAGTAGTTGTGTCAAGTTCTGAAACATATCAAGCAACTAGTAGCTCAAATCCTGGGACACCACAAGGAGAGGACCCAAACCCGAGTGCAACTAATGGGAGTAAGTGCCTCTCTCTTTCTCTCTGGTCATATGTAGTCACATAACAGGTGACCGAGTTTAATTATTTCGATTTATCCTAGGGAAAAGTGTTGCAAATGCGTTTATATGTACGTACCATGCTATCCGTTCCATTCCAGCTTGCAAAAACTGCATTGTGAATGTCCTGATTTATATTCTTTAGGCAAAATATGTTCTGTGAAGCACCTTCTGCATGCACAAACACAAGGAAAAGAAGAAGCTAGAAGTGTCCTGATTTTTCACACACGTTGTAACTAATAGTTTGGGTTTGTTTTTTTTTTTTTAAAAAATAAAATAAAAAAATCCAGGGAATTAACAGTACGTGAATACCGTACCCTCCTTCAAGCTGCCATAAAGGTGATTGGGGGCTGCTAAGACTTGTTATGAGAATAACCCAGGCTGTGTTCGAGCACCCATAACGAAAGAGGAAGCGAGAGCACTTCACATTGCAGTGCTTGCACAACGCACCACTTTTATAAAGAATGGTTGATATTGATGACTGATCCAAAGGACTTGGAATTGAAAAACATTTATGGATTTACGGCCCTTCACTGTGCTGCTGAATCAGGAAACGTCAGAATTGCCAAGCAGCTGGTGAAAATCAACGAAGAATTGCTATTGAGCGATGATAACGTAGGAGACAAACCACCTCCAACGTTGCAGCATATCTAGGACATGCAAAGATGGTTCGTATCTATTCTCTGAGACTGATCTTCAACAGTTGACTGAGACAAACCGCATTGAGCTCTTTCGTTTACTATTAACAATGAGCAGTATGGTAAGCCTACATCTGACTGTAACTTTTGTTTGATGGTAAGCTCTTCGTTACTCGTACGAGTGGATGGTAAGCTCTTGCAATATAGGGACCATATTATAATAAGGATTTATTCATTAACCTTTTGACAATGCTCAAATTAATGTGCCGTTTTTATGGACAGATATAGCATTGAAAATTCTGGAAGATTCAAGCATAGTACCTGTCGACACTGAAAGTGGGTGGGAAGCTTTGATAGAGTTGCCAAGAAACCTTTTACAATTGGCAGGCCAAGTCAGCTATCATTCTGGAAAAGTAGCTTAATTCCTGTTTCTTTGCCTCCACCCAAACTTCTTTATTGCATTAATATACTATATATATGCCTCTCTCTCTCTCTCTCCTCTCTATATATATATATATATATATATACATTTCCCAAATAGTTATTTTCATTAAATTAATCACAACTTGATGACAATTTTACTCAATTACCATGGCATGGGAAAATGTCTTTTGATTTCATCAAATGATCTTTAGATGATATCTATTCTCAACTAAGGAAAATTCTATGAGATAAGTTATTTCTATATTACATTTCTCAATCTATTGTAATACTTGTAACCGTTTCTTTTATACACAAACAAGAACATGGGGAATAGGCTTAATTGGCGTTTTTTTCTTTCTGGCAAAAGATAGTAGAGATTTAAAGTGCCCGAGTTATGCAAAGACAAAACATATCTTAAGAAGTCAATAAAGACACAACTAGCCGATTTAATGCTCTAGTTATCTTTACATTTTGAATTATAAAGCTTGCAATATAATTTCTTATTATGGATATTGGTAAAATAACTATATAGATTTAATATTTCTTTATTACCAAACCTTCTCTGATTTCTGAATAGATTATTTTCTCTACCATAGGGCTCAAAGGGATATGTAACAAAGCTGTGATGAAGACATCAGTCCAATATCGATTAGTAGAAGGCCTTTTGAATCTGGTTGGAATTCCAGACAAACAGTTCTCATCAAACTCTGTTCACTCTCATATTACTTTACTTTTTGAAGCTGCAAAAGTTGGAAATGTTGAATTTCTAATTATACTTATACGCTCTTATCCTGACCTTATATGGCAACGAGACGAAAACGACATGAGTATATTTCACTTTGCTATTTTAAATCGGCACGAGAGTGTGTTCAATCTTATATATGAGATAGGTGCTAACAAGGATAGCCTTGCAGCCTTTGTTACTAAAGACAAGAAAAACAACATGTTGCATTTAGCTGCAAAATTGCCTCATTTCCATCGACTAAATATCGTATCAGGAGCGGCCCTTCAAATGCAACGGGAGTTATTGTGGTTTAAGGTGAGAGACAACTTTTTTTTTCTCCTAGTTGCATATATAATGGTTCAACTGTTACCTATAAATTTATACCTAGTCAACTGTAGGAGATAGAAAAAATTGTGCGGCCGTCATACGTGAACATGGAGAATACAGAAAAGAAAACACCTAAGGAGATATTTATAAATGCCCATGAAAGTTTGCAGAAAGATGGTGAAAAGTGGATGAAGGACACAGCAAACTCTTGCATGCTCATGGCAACATTGATTACCACTGTGATTTTTGCTTCAGCCTTCACTGTACCAGGTGGCAACAATCAAGAAACAGGCACTCCTATTATTTTGAGAAGTAACTGGTTTGTGGTATTCTTCATATCAAATGCAATAGCACTGATTTTCTCTTCAACTTCAATGGCAATTTTCTTGTCAATTCTCACATCACGTTACACAGAAGAGGACTTCTTAAAGTCAATACCTACAAAGTTGTTGTTTGGACTTTCTACACTCTCCATCTCCATGGTTGGCATGATGGTAGCCTTTTGTGCAAACTGCTTTTTGATGTATACAAACACAAGGGCACGGTCTCCGGTTGTTGTATTCATTTCGGCTAGTATCCCAATTACTTCGTTTGTTCTGTTGCATTGTAAAATTTGGGTTGACGCATTGCGCTCAACATGTAAGTCTAGATTTCTTTTTCGGCCAAATCAACATAGACTTTTCTAGTGGAAGATGCCGATTGGGGAATTGATTAGCAGAAAATATGAAATACAAGGCAAACGAAAAGGAAGGAAAGGTGTTGAAGGTTCACAAGATCATGTTGAACAAGGAAGGCCAAGGAAATAATTGATTGCAAAAAAAGAGTTTGGATTGATGTTTGTCTTAACTATTCTATCCAGACTTATTGTGTTTTATATTTTTCATTATAACTTAATTTTAAAAATATTTTTTCGAAAATGTCTTAGAGAAAGGAAGAGAATGAGGTTTTCTTGAAGGAGGATGGGCCACTGACTGAATCTAATTCTCAACACTAATTATCAGAATAAATAACAGAATAAAGAATCGTTGATCTGTGTGTTTTAGAAAATAAATCTATCATCAATAATAGAAACAGAGCTACCAAATAGACACGACTAATAAACATCTTAATCAAACTTGAGAATACGGGCTATTCGCTTGGAGTCTTCATTCCAGTGAATTACCTCACAGTGTCCTCGAATCCTGATGAGTTGTAAACACCGTAGTATTTTACAGGTAAAAGAAGTAATTGTGTAAGTCTACTCACTTAGTAAGCAAAAACGGTATGAAACTAAATTATGAAAGTGAGTTTATAAAGCAGTTATAAAATTTCATTCACAGGTATTGAGTTTCATATAAATGGTATGCTCCATCTCCGTCATTATGCCATTGAAAAGTATATACTTTAATTGAAAATTATAGATCCATCTCCTCATCTGGGAGTGGCTGCTAGGATGTCGTCCCCCTCTCCAATGGTTGTCCTCCCATGGCCCCTGATGCGGATGCTTATAGCTGGGGAGCTATCTGGCAAAGTGGGCCTCGCTCTTCCTTAGGAAATCATTGTCAAAGGGTCATGTTGGCTTTTGGACGTTGCCTCCATTTGCTGCCATGATGCCATATCATTCGGCTATCCTTATGATTAGGCTTTCAAAAGGCATAGCCACGTTTTCTACTCCTCGCTGAAGATTCCACATAATTTGGGGAGGTGCTGTAGTAGGTCGTAAAGAAAATACGCTCTCTCAAGAGCAACCGGGTTGGTGCTGGAGATGGGGTGAAGAGACTTTGCTACAACCCAGTAGATGAGATAGATCTTTGTCGGTAAGGCCTTGAGGTGAAAGCGGGTATCCATATCTATCTACCCAGTCCCAAATGTGGCCACAACCTCATTGTAGGTCGGAATTTGCTCCTCGGGCCACGGGTATGGTGAGTCTACGACCTCAGGGGGTGAGGTTGAGCTCACGGATGAGATCAGGGGCGATACTGATCTCCCTCACTCGGAGCATCATCATGGAATTGTGTCCTAATAGCTGTGCACATTTGCGTAAAACTCACAAACTAAGGTGGCCGACACCTCATCTGCGGTGGAGAGCATCTTTGTCCACCCTTGCTGGGCAAATACCTCCACGATCCTCGGATGGGACTCGACAAAGTCAACAAAGTCCACCCTCCTCTCCAGAATTACGTTCTTCGGCACATAATTCTTGATGAACAAGTGGGACACCTCATGAGTGCGGAACCGAGTGGTGTTGTATCTCGGTGGTGCCTGGGAGGCTGGGGTAGCCTCAAGTGATCCTTGAGGTGGAGTCGACCTTGACTCTAAGATTGTAGCCTCCAAATCCATTGAGTCCTGTGTGGTCCTGGATGAGGAGGCGCATGTTGATCTGGTCCTCTTCTTTCGTGCGGCATCTCTACTTGTTACAAATTGAAAAAGGAATCAAAATTTATTTCTAAGTGTCCTATTCTATGCAAGAAACTCAACATCAAGAGGGGGCTAAGTCTTAGATAACAAGGAAATCCAGCATCCATGATTGTGTTGGGATTGCAAGTGGTGGTGTAGCGTCCAAATTTGGGCCACAACATTCATACAAAAGAAAATTATCATATGGTGTAATGTTAGGCTTAGCAGGAAGAATCCAGCCGGATGGTCATAAAAAGATAGATTACCCTTATGGGCTTTTCTTTGGTCTCCCTATTGGGCTAAGGCCCAATGGTGCCCAAAGTGTGAGGTTTTGCTTAAGTTTGTCCGTTAGCGCATTTCATTGAACACTTGGCGTTCGCGAAATTTTTGGGCATGACGGGGGGTTGGCATGGTTAGTGGGTCATGGCCAAATCACTACAACAACAACAACAATGGGTCCAATTCCAATGCATCAAACATAAGGGAATTCAAGGGCTCCAAGATGAATTTTTCAAAATTTTGGTAAATTTTTTCCCAAATCTGAATGGGTCGGATTTGAGGGCTTAGGGGTGTTGAAATCCTCCTATCCACTCACTAAAACAATTCCACACAATCATAGAATATTTATGTGAAGGCCCACACCCCATAAGGCGGCTATCTTCCATTACTCATATTGTCCTCTTTGGGCCCGTACACCCTCAAGGCTTTGTTCCATTCCCGAAGGGCTAGACGCGTCCCCCATGGCTAGAACCAAGGACCTTTAAGTCTAGGCTCAATGGTACTCATGGTTAGTAATCATAGGACTTAAAGGTCCTTGGTTCTAGCCATGGGGGACGCGTCTAGCCCTTCGGGGAATGGAACAAAGCCTTGAGGTGTACGGCCCAAGCGACAATATGAGTAATGGAAGGTAGCCGCCTTACAGGGTACGGGTCTTCACAATTTATATACCAAGATTTAAACAAGAAATTGAATAAATTGAAAACCCCTAATTTAAAAACATAAGTTTAAGAATTTAACAATATTTTGAAGAGATCCCCCCGAAAACCTTGAAATATAAGTTAAAAATGCTTATACCTCATTAAATCCTTGAAATATAAGTTTAGATCTTTGAAAACTTGAGAAACTTTGGAGAGATCCCCCCCGAAAACCACTTGAGAGGAAAGTTTTTGAAGAAAATGTGAGTTTTGTAAATGGGTTTGGTGTTTGAAATTCATACTTAATGCATTCTAGGTAAGAATGAACGTTACAAGATCAAAGCAAACGTTCATGAACAATCGTTCCCCAACCCTAGGGAATGTTCATTTCAAACGTTTGTTTTTTTTTTAAAAAAAAAAAAAAGAAAAAAAGAAAAACTTGAAAGGAAACTCCCTTTTTCAAAAGATGTTTTTAAACCAATTTTGCAAGAGTAGTGATTTTCAGATTAGTCATTTTGCGAAAACATGCAACTACCCAAAAGTGCAACCCAGATTTAGCTACAAGGCGTATGTGTGTGCCTTAATTGTCCTAGTTAGAATCATTTAAGCGTCAATTTGCTAAAATCACCCATCACTGTTGGCTTCGTCGTCGGACGGGTCTTCTTCCTCTTTGATCATCACATTGTAGTCCTTCTCACTACTTAGAAGAAAAGTTTCCTTTTGACAACGTGTTCCTCTTTGAAGTGTTCCGGCCTTCAACAGTTGTATCTCCTTTCGTCCCATCTCACCATACTCTTCGGCCACGCGAATCATGTGGGTTGCTTTAACGCCTCAGGCAATTAATTAACTAACTAAATTCGTGGTTCGTCTCTCAGCTTTAAACCGTTCGGATTAAAACTGAAGGATACCTTCATTCTCTTGGAAAGAGAATGCGTAAAACATCAGCTTGAGAATCATCAGAATCCTTCGGATTAAGTCAATTGATTAAACTAACCCGAAGTAATTTCCTATAGGGTATCCATATTAGCTAACTAGTAACTGACTGAATTCACTACTTGTATCTATTCATCAGAGTAAACAGCAGAATGATTTATCTGAGTTTACTAATTAATAAATTAATCTATCATCAAATAATAGACACAAAGCTCCCAAACAGATATTACTATAAACATTTTATTCAAACATGAGAATACAGGCTATTCGCTTGGCATCTCCATCCTAGCGAATCGCCTTGTAACGTCTTGTGTTCCTGATAAGTAGTAAAACACCGAGGTGTTTTATAGGCAAAATAATAACTGAGTAAGTCAATTGACTTAGTAAATAAAAAAGGTTTGAACTGTTTATGTAATGAACTTCTTCACAGTTTATAAAATTCTATGGATTCTTTTAAATAAATGAGATATTCTATCTCTGTCATTATGTCGTTGAAAACTGTAGTTTCATTTTGAAGAGATTTGACATAAATGCAGCGATCAAATACCTATATTTTAACAATATGGTCTCCCTGAAACATTAACCCTCTCTCAGCAAGGTTTGCGCGTTCTTATAAGAGTTTTTAGTACAATGTCGGTGCCCCTGACATTGCACAAACATACCGTCATATACTAGCAGCCTGACCTCGGGTGACCCACACTACTAGCAAAGCCGTAACAGTGACCCTACTCGAAGAATGGTGCGTCGGTCACAAAACTATAATCATTTGATCAAAGGTCAGTGACCTCATGTTTGTTTTTCTGCACGTACCGATGTATCATGACATACAATGCAAGTATTGTTCATTTGTTTCAAAAATAGAAATACATAAGCAATTAACCATGAAACAGTTATAAACATGTCATAAAATTGTAAGATCATAACATAAAAGAGAACGTGCTCAGACAGTTGACATATCGCACTTCTTAATAAGTGCAGTTTCATACTCTATTAATTACTTACCTCAAATGCTCATCTGAAACTTTGGACATCTTATAATCACTGTGATATATATCCAAAATACACTAATGGTGATACTCTTAACACATAAAACCTTAACTATGCAGAATCTATCATGAAAACTCTAATTTTATACATTCTAGTCAACACATGAACGTATGTAGCATAGATACGAACGTATGTGCACAAACATATATGTCACAGACACGAACATATGTGTATTTACAAGAATATTTGTGTGTTATCCAAAATGCCCGAAAATTGAAGAAAACACCTAGCCTTAAACTTAATGCTATCCGAATCTAAACCTTAGACTAACTACAGGAAATCAAAACAAGGCATTTTATGAAATAAAACAGAATAGTATACGTAAATCTTTTAAGTCTTTCTGAAAACTTAATAAATGTATGTAAAACCTTGTAACTATCAACACTTCTTTAAAATCTTATAAAACACATGATAATTAAGCATGGTATGCAGTAATGTAAACATTATTTTGAATAAACAAACTAGGGATAACAAATTCTCATTCTTAGAAGAATGAAAACTCAAGAGCTCCTTATTTTCTTCAAAGATTTTGTCCCACATACTCACAAAACTGATCTAAATAAGGTGAATTTGTGCTGAAGATGAATGGGGTAAGAGTCTATTTATAGAAGGAATACAAGGGGGTAAAGACTGCTAGTTAAAAATATTATCTGGCTTACACGAATGTATGTGTCATAGTCACGAACGTATATGTGTACTATGTAGGATGCATGACCTGCTGTGCGTAAAGATGAATAGTGCTACACAACACAGGCACGAATGTATGTGTATACTACACGAATGTATGTGTATACTACACGAACGTATGTGTATGAACGTAGATGGCTTTACACGAACGTATGTGTGTACTGTTCACACCAATGTTCATAAGTGTTTACACCAATGTTCGTGTACCAATGTTCCTGACTATTCACACCAATGTTCATGTGCCAGAATATAGATATCCATGAGTCTACCCAAGACATTAACCCTTTCTTAGCAGGGTTTGGCCTTCTTGTAAGAAAAATCTGGTACAATACTAGTGCCCTAAATATTGAACAAACATACCGTCTTATACTAGCATTCCGATCGAGTTTGACCTTGGGTGACCTACGCTACTAGCAAAGCCGTAACAATGACCCCATTCAAATAATGGTGCGCTGGTCACTCATAACTACCTCTAGATCCAAGGCTCACACAACAATAATTCATTTTTTATCATAAATTTAACTTGTATAATGATAGTCATGGCCGTTAGCGTACCATGTCATACGCTGCAAGTATTATTCATTTGATTTCAAAATTAGAATATAAGCAATTAATCATGTTGCAAAGATTGTAGCTCCTAACATAAAAAGAACGTTCTCAGTCCGTTGACATATCGCACTTTAAACATGTACAGTTTCATACTCAGTTATTTACTTACCTCGAATTCTCATCCGATTCTCCGGACATCTCGTAATTCTTGCTACTGTGAAATA
This sequence comes from Betula pendula, assembly GCA_900184695.1. NCBI lineage: Eukaryota > Viridiplantae > Streptophyta > Magnoliopsida > Fagales > Betulaceae > Betula > Betula pendula. The sequence goes on along the minus strand of FXXK01002455.1, from coordinate 18,589 downwards.
CACCCAAAGATATACTGAGAATACTATCTTAAACACTTAAGACTTCTAAACATGTGACACATATACCTAACCTATCATGAAGACCCTAATCATGCATTTATGGGTGCCACCGAACGTTCGATGTTTAGGCCGAACGTTCGATGTTTAGGCCGAACGTTCCCTTCCCGGGGAAACAAACGTTCGTCCCAGACAGTGAATCGTTCGTGCATGAGCCAGAAGCTAAAATACCACCAAAACTTGACCCAAATGATTTATAATTTTTGTGGCTTGTCTAAAACACATAAAAATTTAATGATAATGTTTCCTTATCATTATTACTAGATTTAATAATTAATTCAAGGGTTGAATTTTCCTGGACCTTACAAAACAAGTGTGAGTACTAATTAAATTGTAAGTCCATTGCAGTCTACTAAAGGTAAGTATTTTATTTAAGGAGCGAAAGAACATATTTAAAGTTTTTCTAAAGCACGATTATTATGTTAAACCGAGTCATATTCTTTCTGAAATAATATGACTACATGGCTTTTATGATTTTACATGTTGTTGGGTGGAACATTACTTATGGAGCTAATTATGTATTTGAAAATATGATTATTTATGTTTTCATGAGTCAAATTACTTTATGATGTTATATGACTGTGTGCACATTTGATGCTTGTGTGTGAGAAGCATATTGATATGACTGAGCATGATGCATATTGACATTGTTTGTACTTTGATGGTTGTTGTGTGAGAAGCATATTGTTATGACTAAGCATGATGCATATTGACATGTGGAATAAAGAATGTGCTACGAAATAAGGGATATGAAACCACAATTACTAGGGAATGAATCCATTGAATAAGAGGGAATTAATCTCTTGTTTCTTCCATTGAGTAGAGGGAGTAAAACTCTTGTTCCAGGATGAGGATACTCATTCAAGTATGCAACAATCCATTGAATGAGAGGGAGTTAATCTCTTCTTCCTCCCATTGAATAGAGAGAGTAAAACTCTTGTTCCGATATGAGAAAACTCACTCATGTATTGTCACTGATATGTTTATGAAATTAAAGGCTTAGACACGATGAAAATGTTTATGAAGTTAAGGGTTTAGGTGTAATGAAAAAGTTTATGAAATTATAGGTTTAGACGCGAAGAAAATTTTTATGAAAACAAAGGTTTTGATGCGGTGAAAATGTTCATGAATACAAAGATTTTGGTGGGATGAAAGGCGTTCAAGTACTTTATGTTAAGAAAAGATATTGGAAATGGCATGAGATACGGTCCCTAATATGTGTGGATATGGTCCACAGTACTATTGAAATAAGATTATAATATGTAAAGTAATCAACCGAGAATAAGACACTAGTAAATTGGGATACGGTCCCCAGTATCTATGGATACGAACCATAGTGCTGTTAATTTAATAATAATGACATGAGAGAGAATGAATGGGTGGATATGGTCCACCGTGAATGGAATGATGTAAAAGATTTGGGGATACGGTCCCTACCAGTCGTAAGCATGGAAATGAACCCAATGTAAGCTAAAGGGATACGGTCCCTTGTGTGAGGTTAAAATGAATGTAGATGTAAAAGAAGGAAACAAGAGAGAATGAAAACAAGAAGGAATGAAAATGTGAATGAAATGAAAGGAATAAAAGAATGCATGGCATGAAGATAGATGTGATGTTTGTACATGATTCATAATGATGAATGAATAAAAAAATGCATGGCATGAAGATACATGCAATATTGTTTGTATGTGGTTCATAATGATGAATAAACAAAAGGATGCAAGGCATGAAGATGCATGTGATGTATGTATGATGTTTAGAAATTATTCATGATGGAACTGATGTTGTTAAATTTTCAAAAATCAAATTCAAATTTTAAGACGTAAGAGGAAGAAACTTTTGATGATTTTTATTCTAAGTTGAGTTGTAATCGTAATTCTATGATTAGTTTTGGTAAAAAAGTTTCTGATGTGAAAATTATTAGAAACATTTTGAGATATCTCCCTAAGCGGTTTAGACCTAAGGTTATTGCTATTGAAGAAAGCAGAAATCTTAATACCATGAAAGTAGAAGAGCTTGTTGGCTATTTGCAGACTTGTGAACATACCCTGCCTCAACCTAAGAAAAGCAAGTCTATTGCTTTGAAAATTGTTAGAAAAGAGGCAAATGACTCCTCTAAGGAGGAATCAATGGATGAAGAAGACATGGCCATGTTTGTTAGGAAGTTTAAAAGTTTTCTCAAACACAAGAAAGGAAATTTCGGTAATACTTCTTATAAGTCTGCTGAGAAACCCAAGGGCGATCTAGTGGAGCCACCCTAGGTATGAGGATAAGAGAAAAGAACCCTTGTAGCATCCAATGTCATGAGTGTGGGGGTTATGGTCACATTCGAGCGAAGTGTGTCAATTTAAAAGGTAATGCATTCAATGCTACTTATAGTGATGAATCTGACAAAGATGATCTTGAAGAGAGTATCAATTTCTTGGCCTTTGTGGCCTTATGTTAGAGTTCTCATGAGTCTAGTGACTATGCTACTCCAGACTTGCATGAATCATCTGAGGGTTAATCTGAAGATGATGACCTTCAAGCTGGCTATAACAATCTTTTTGTGGAGTTCACTAAATTGAAAAGGTTGGATAAAAAGACTTTTAAGAAACTCAATGAGATTAAACTTGAAAAATAAAATATGCTTGTTACATTGTATGACTCTCATGCTTTGAATTGTAAACTTAAACTTGACATTGCTGAATTAAATGAGAAGAAGAAATCACTTGAAATGCTTTAACTGAATCTAAGGATCAATTGAATAAATTCTCTAGTGATAAATTGAATAAATTGTTGACTTGTCAAAAGAATCATGGTGATAAATTTGGACTTGGTTTTGTGGATAATTGCTCTTCTATACCATCTACTTCTAGTGTGAAAAATATTTGTGAAAAAAATGTGATGTATGTTCCTGCTTCAAGTGATAAGAGTAAGAAAGTTCTTGTTGATCCTTATATGTCTTGATCTATGTTTAGGATTGTGCATCCTCGAAAGAAACAGTCTTCTCAAAGGTTAGTCCTTATTTGCCATCATTGTGGTTAAATTAGTCATATTCGACCTCACTGTTACAGCTTGAAACCTCGCGAACATAAGAGTAGTAGTTCCTATTCTATGAATAGTCATGACGAGTTGTTCAATATGATGAGAGTGGTTTTGACTAGATTAAATAAGTTGGACAAGAGCCACAAAACTACACATAGTGTTAAGAAGGTTTGGGTTAAGAAGGTTGATACCATTCACCCATTAATGGGGAGTGGTAGTTGACTCACCTAGAGTTAGGTGGTCGCATAACATGCTTAGGTTCATTGATCATGCATATTCTTCTATATCTTAGAGCATGTAGTGTTCTTTGGATTGCATATTTCATTTTGTTTTTAATTTAATTTCGGTTTTGCATATGCATTGCATTACTTTTATGTGTTTTATTTATAGTTTTCTTTAAAAAAAATGGAAAAACAAAAAGAAAAGAAAAATGGTTACCTTTTTCATCTTTCTTACATGCACTTTACAAGTCCATCAATCGATCTCTCATATGTCTTTCATGAATTCAATTCATATCTTTCATTTAGAGTGTGCTTATTATGCATGAATTGACTATATTTTTAATGGACTGTTTCTTTTCTTAAGCATGAGTTTTTGTAGTACATTTCATCTATGCTGATATTTTGTGCACATTAAAGCTTCTTTTCGAGTTGAGTTTGACTGCAAGGGTGAGTCTTCATTAGGCAACCATATGAGGGGGATCGACTAGCTTTTTGGTTAAATTGACTAATTCGCTAGTTGAACCTAGGACCTAAAAATTCCTGCATTCTTTCCATGTGATTTAAACACCAATGTTTAAAAGGTACTTTCACAAAGAGAAAAATTTGAACAAAAGTTCAATGTTAAATATTGCTTAAAATATCCCTATAGAAACAGTCAGTGACCAACTTATTGTGGAAATAAACGGTCACTAAAGGACTATATTTAAGTTTGTGCTAAGTCTCAAGAGGAGTGTATTGGATGAGGATGACTAAACCCTAGTATAATAAGGTTTGACTTTTGACTTGATGTGTATGTCAGCCTTTCTCATGAGGTTTTATAAGTTTGTACTTACTAAGTCTTTCTCCTCGTCAAATAAGGTTTTAAGTTTGCTTGATAGAATGTTTTCACATACAACACACAGACATGGGTTAAGTGGAACATATTGCTTTGTTTTTGTTGAAGAAAATTTTGAGCCATTCATCGTTTGATTCTTATGAATGGCTATCACAACCCTCCTGGAAGCTAATGCATTAAAGGACTATTCTAGTTAATTACATATATAAGTGATTCATCATTTGTATTATCAATTTATTGCTTTATCTATTTAAATTGAAAAAGTATGTTTGGTCATATTTATACATAGATATATATATTAAACACTTGTTAAATTTAGCCTAACTCAATAACACACTTAATTACTTTTATTATACATGAATAAATGCATTAATCATTAATTACTACTCTGAGTGGATTCAAAGCCTATTTATGTATTTCTTAATAATACTAATTATATTTGTCAATTTAAGGTAATTTTAAAACATATTACTATACTATGACATTCTCATTTTTAACCATTTTACTTCATATCTATATTCTTTGATTAACTAAACATTTAAGTAACCTTGACCATAGGCTATAATGATTTAGTAAGTTGATAACTTATTTAGATCTAACTATAATCTCATATTGGAATATATATATATTTATTTATCTAACACTTATTCTTAACGCTCACATACGCAACTTATATTCATTCTCATTTGTTATTTATCACTTGTTACCTTTTATTCTCCTATTATTCATTTACTTTTTATTTAAGTACTTATCACACTCTATGAGTTTACATCCTCTTGACTATATTGCCCAACACTCCAATTCATGCTTAGCTAATTCACTTAAACCTCTAGGCAACATTCAAACCTAAACATATTCAACCAAACAACTTAACTCAATACTACAAAACTAAATCATTATAAACCATAATCTTTGTCATCGATTGAACTAACCTATTTCATTAATACAAATAAACTTTCAACCCAACCAATCTCGCATTCCTTCTAACTTAACTAAACTTACTCCAAAACATATCAAGAAATTACATATTAGCTCATTCTAATAAATCCCAATCAAAATTCCATTACTAAAATTTCACTTCCATAAAACACATCCGGTCTCAATACTCAAAATCACATATCACTATCCAAAATCCTACTTAGCAAAGCAATTCCAGCCAACTTCTAGTAAGCACAAGATGGGCAAGTCAACATCCAACAATGGAATCATATAACAAATCTTACTAACATAAAATCACCATAGCATACAATCCAAGTGCCAAAATCCCAAAACCTCCATTCTTGACCATATAATAAAAGTCTAATTACATTAACTTTACACATCAAAACCTCAAGCACATCACCAACAAATCAAAGCTCATAGGCATGAGCAAATAAATCTACTAGCATCCAAAATCATATAACTATACCCATAAGCCAATACAACTCATAAATAGTTTCCTATTAAATCAAAGCCTCGAAACATAATCAAAACATCCACATAAAACCATAGCAATAAACCTAACCATTATTCACAACCATTCTTTAAATCAAAGTCTTAAAATCAACTTTATATTCCAATAACTTGGCTTACCAAAACAGCCCATAGAAGTACATATAACATAGTCATGACAAATGACAATCTCCATTCTAACAACAAATCAAGAAACTTCTTCAACTCCTTCAATTTCATTAACAATTAAAATTTCATATATACCCAACACAAGGAATCAATCTTCAACTTCAATAAAATCAAACCTAAGCTCTACATGCAAACACACATTCGATGAAACCAAAAAACAACAAACAACACTCACACAAATCATGAGTCCAAGGAATCAAATCACCCCAACAAACCAAAACCCCATACGACCCATTTAGTCATCATCAAAGAATTGCCCAAGAGATTTTCACCAAACACCCATTTAACCAATCATCAATATACATACAAAATCACTAAAATACCTCAATTATATCACACTAAAGTCCTAATTCGGCCATCACCCAACAACAAAGTAAAAGCCCCGAAATCTCTACAAAACCCTAAATTGGGACCCTAGCAAAATCATAGCAATTTATATGATTCTCTAGCTCTAAAATCAGTGGGTATAATGGAAAAACATGAGAAAAGGTTAGGTATTTTACCTTCCAAGAAAACCCATGTCCGGAACCCACTTCTTCTTCTTCTTTGGGCTGCATCTCCTTCAGTCTCGGATTGCATCTCTCTCTCTCTCACGATTTGCTCTCTCTTTCTCTCTCACTCTCGGTTTGTTCACTCTCTCTCACTCTCGGTCTGGTTTATCCGTGATAGAAGAGAAGAAGAGAGGAAGAAAGGAAAGGAAATGAAAAGAGAAAGTGAAGACGGGTGTGCATGTGTGAGTGTGTACCGAGAAGAAAAGAAAAGGAAAGAAAGAAGAAGGGGAAAAAAACGTGCGTGAGTTAAAAGGGCTAAGACCATATTTTATTTTTATTTCTTTTGTCTTAAGTGATGATAAAATATCTCAAGAGTAATTTATAGCCATACATGTGGCAATAGATAAGGTTTTCATTTTATTTAAACCTCCAGCTTCTTAAAACTACACTACTACCTAACATATATAATTATATATTTTGTTAATTAATATTTGACCCTATATTTAATTTAACTATCACTTACTCATAGAAATCATTATGTATCACACTAAGATTTATTATTACTATTTTACTATTCTAAGCCCATTAACCATCTATTAATCTATTTTATTTATTAATCAATCACACTAACTTATTTCTCTCTTTGTTAATTAAAACTCATATTACATAAATATATCACCATTAAATAATATTGTTATTATACTTATTATCACACTAATATTATTATTAATTAATCTTAGTTCCATTAATCCCAATTGCTTTAGGGTTATTAGCTAGTAATAAATTCCTTAATTATTTTCTTGGGTGCTACAAGAAACAACTTGCAACTCATCACAACATGACTCTGAATATTAGATCTGAAGTTATTTGCACCAACTTGAGATAAAATAATTTTCACAAGCTCTTAATTTATTGTCATAAATTCACTCTCCATAATATTTTTCAAAAAATCATCAATTCTTTCTTGACCATGAAAATTCAATTTGTCCTCCAATATACCAAAACCAACGTCAAGATTTTATTCAGGAAAAATTGACAGAAAATTTTCAATCCCAAGAAAATCAACACAATTGAGTTTCTCAAGACCCCATTAAGATATTTCACTTTTTGGACTTTTATCAAACACATAGTAGATATCATTATCTTCAACAATTTTTATGGTATCAAATAAATAAATTTACCTCTTCCAATAGATGCTTTTCATCAGGATAGATGTCGTAGATCGGTGGAGAGACCAAATCTACGGAAAAATCTTGGTCAATAATTTCATCTTCCTCCACATAAGATGGATTTGATAGATAAGCTTGTGACTTGCTAACAACAATTAAGGTGCCAAAAAATTCTGAAAGTTCTACTCTGAAACCTAAGTCTCCATGCCACTCATCCCGACCACGCTGTTCCCGAATCAGAACAGCATTGTGATACAAGCTTTCGAAATTAGATTCTACATTGCGACCGTCAATATTGTAATGCATCTCCATATTTTGCGCCGCAAGACGCTATGTTAACTCTGCAACCTACTTCTGCAAGTCTTCAATCATCACGTCTTGTTCATTGCGTTTATGGTAGGGGACTTCCTCATTCGGAACCTGCCCACGCCGACCACGACCACGATCATCAGCCATAAAAACTAATGAAAAAAAATCATATCAAGAAGACGCTAAGCTCTGATACTAACTGACGCATGGTAGAATTAAGATTGCTCTGACAGCTTACATATGAAAGCAGTAGAAACTAATAATTGAAGATTGAAAAGAGAACTCAAGAAAAGAGAAAACAACAAATAGGGAAGAGAAATACCCTACTTGCCCCAAATAAGCAAACAAAGAATAATTCTAAAATAATAGAAATATATTGATGCTTGAAATATGAATTACAAATAATACAGACATATCTTTATAGGCTAAGTTGAGTACTTTCCAAGTAAAATACTTGGAGAAAAAGAAAGAAATAAAAATACAAAAATAACCATAAACTTGGATACAAAGTAAAATACTTATAGATAAAGAAAAATATATTATTCTAAAAATAATATTCAAATATTACAACTAATTCTTTCCATTCTTGTTCAAATATTTTCTGTTAAGATACTCTAATATTCTCTTACATCAGTTTTTATGCTTTCAATTACTTCTCTCTTAGAGTTATTGTTGTAAATCACAACCTTTCATCAACAACAACTAAAGTCTATTGGAGGTTCCGGTAAAAGAGATAAATAGAAAAAAAAAATTAGAGGTTTTGGAGAAACTACTATAGTAGCGGGCAAGCGGGTCACTTGTTTAGTACAAGAGTGTGTCTCTCACAAAGGTTTTGTAAGTATGAACACCTTGTAATTTCTCATTCTTCTATGGTGGATTGATTTCTTGAGTTTGGCTGCCCCAGAATGGTTTTACTTTTAAAGAGGTTCTTCAAAAGGTTTTCACTTCGTCACCAAAATATCTGTGTTGATTGATTTATCACTTTCACATTATTTGGTGAATGTTTGTGTTGTTACTTATTTTTTAATTTCGCGTTATTTTAGCATACACCTATTCAACTCCCTTTTTAGGTGTTATTTAGAGTCTTGTTTTATTATTTTCAACTATCAATATATAGATATGAAACTATTATTGTACTTTATTTATATGTCTATTCTTTGATAAAAATTGCAACTTCATAATTAAAATAATAAATTATGTGAATTTTTAGCAATACTCATACCCATTTGTTGCGTTTAAGGAAAAAATATATATTTTTGTGTTTTTAGCTATCAATCTATAGATATTAAACTAATATTTGGTGCCTTTGATAAGAAATTAAGAATAGCACAATCCTCTCCAAAAAATTGTGATTATGTGTTAACTGTATTTATTAATCGTTTATTTTTCTTTTTGGATTTTTAGTAGGCTAATAGAATATTATAATGTATTTTTGTTTGCTTTTGTATTTGAATTGTTAATCTGGATTAGCAATACTCATGTTCTATACCGTTTATTGCACTTTAACGAAAAAGATAATTTTTTTCTTGTACTTTTTAGCTATCAATATATAAATATGAAATTATTGTTTTGTGCCTTTGATAAGAGTAACACAATCATTTAAAAAAAAAAAATTGTGATTGGGTATTAACTGTATTTGCAAGTCGTTTATTTTTTCAATTTTTATTCCTATTTATATGTTTTTTCTTTGATAAGAATTGCAACTGTATAATTAAGATAATAAATTGTGTAAATTTTTAGTAGACTAATGGAAGACTATTGTGTGTTTATTTGATTGTTGTGCAGAAAAATAAACATCAACTCTTTTGAAACACCAAAGAGATAAACAAGCTTTAACCTCAACGTGATAGGTTGGTCAGAGATAACTTAGCATTGAACTTTGGAGGTGAAATTTTCGTTTTATTTTGTATTCAATAAAAGGGAAAAGCCTTCAACGGCATCAGTCTGTAAAAGGTGGATTCAGCACCATAAGATGTTGACTCAGCAAAGCATTAAGTCTACCATTAACATACTTTACACATGCATACTTGGATCAGTACCCTTAAACCACTGCGATTCCCTATTTTCGCCCACGGCCGTTCCCAACCCCGCGGTGTGCGGCAGCCATCACCGCGGCCGGCCGAGAAGTTCGCGCGTTGGCGAAGGGAAGGCCACCAGCGCTGATGGAGATTTCCGACGCGAAGCGACAGCAACGGGCGTGCTGCCGGGCAACAGCGGCGGCTTGTGTGCTTGGCCACACCACCAAGATTCACGCGTAGGGCCAGGTGCGCACGGCAATCCATCGTGGAGCAGCGGCTGGGCCAGTTTTTCAGGGCGCGGCGCGAACTGCTGGTAGGGATCGCTGCGCGCGGCTGGGTGCCAACTCCATCTCTATGCTCGGCCATCCGGCACGCGGCGCGCGGTTTGGCCTGCCAAACCATTTTTTTAAATAAAATATTTTGTGGTTGGCGAAACCACACTGGGGGTGTTTAGCCACCCCAAACCCATACCATTTTTTTAAAAAAAAATTAAAAAAAAAAATTTATGGGATTTCGGCGTGGCGATCCCCAATGGGGGTGGATCGCCCACCCCAGAGCCATGGAGGTGGCTCGCTACCACCCCAGCCAGCTGGTTAGCTGGGCTCGACGGCCACCCCACCATTTGGGGTTGGACGAATCCCCTAGGGAAGGTTGGGTGTGGCTCATGAACACGCCACTATTTGTGAGGTGTGGCTCGCGGCTACCCCAACCAAATTTGGGGGTGCCACGAGCCACCTCAAGCAGTTTTGGGAGGTGTTTGGGGGGGTGGCTTGCGGCCAACCCCAGCAGGTTAGTGTGGGCTGAGCCCCCCAAGCAGTCTTGGGGGTGGCTCGCGGGCGACCACCCAAAATCTGTGGGATGGGTGGTTCACAGCCCCAAGGTTTTTTTTTTTTTATTTTTTTAATATTTTTATTTATTTAAGCGAATGAAGTTTTTAGGGAAAATGTCTTTTTATCACATATTTGGCGTTAAGGGGTCAACTTCCACTTGTCAATTCGTGAGGCTCCTTAACATTTGGCTGGCGTTCCGGAATGGGAGACTTTTTTTATTTTTCTATTTTTTTATTTTTTTTTTGTCTTATGCTTTTTCATTTCAAACCACTATTGCAAAATTTTAAAAGTTTTAATTTATAGAGAATCCTTCAGTTCGGATGTTGGTGTAAACCAATGTTTACAGCCAGACGTTAACGGATGTCAGTTGAAACATACTAATTACTCTTTATGGAAAGATCTAGATGAACAAAGACAATAGCACTGTATCTCTTTGAAGGACCTAACGATCTACACCTTACTGTATTGGTGTGCTTAGATTGACTATGTCAACTTCTCCATTGTAGGGCTGTAAATGTAAATGGGTGTGCTTGATGATGTCAATTCTCATTGTAGCTGTAAATTAGTTTACAGATCTTCTGATATTAGGGGGCTTCTTAATGAATTAAATAAAGAGCACTATTTATTTAGTAGGGGCTTTATTAATGTAGAATTTCTGAAATTTCTACTTTTTTTTAATTTATTTTTAAATGTTTTATATCACTTTAGAAGATCTGGCTAATTATTCTTACTTTTTTTTTCTTAGATGATTGTTTTTTTTTAAACTTCACATATGGAAATATTCTTAACATATTTTAATTTATATGAATAAAATTAAATAACAGTCTTATATTAAATTTAAAATTAAATTATAATACTCTCCCGGCCCCATGATTAATAAATAAAATAGATTAAATAGATGGTTTATGGGCTTAGATAGTAGAATAATTAATATAATCTAGTGGATACATAATGATTTTGTATTTGAGTACCAAGCGCGGAATTAAGAGCTGTGAGCTCAGTATGATGTTGTAAATTCAAGAACACATTCACATATTACGTAACGCTCAAACAAGGTCAAAGAAAGTCTTTAAGTGGCGGAAAGACGCTTAAATAGGATATGTTAAATTAAATATATTATTCTAAACATGTTGGGTAGTAGTGTTAAATATTAATGGGAAACCCACATAGTTTTAATAAACTGGAGGTTTTAAATTAAAATGAAAACCTAGTTAGAATGGTCGTAATATTGGCCTGCCGATTCGCAATGTAATATGGCCCGCTTATAATAAAGCTCTTCAGGAGTCAGAAATTTTATCATCACTTTCTAGACAATAGTAATATAAAAAATAAAAAACCGATCAATGTTGATAAAAAATATGTCTAGCGGATTTTATAACTCACCGCCGGTCTTTTTTCCACTTTCTTCTTTCTTTCCTTTTTTCTTTTCTCTTCTTTCTGAGTCCACATGCAATACCACGTCCATGCTTAGCGCCCGACACCGACGTTCCACTTTCACTTATCTGCTATTTCAAGTCTCTTCTCCCTTCAAATGACCTCTCTATCCTTCTTATCTTCTAATTCAGCGCGGGATTAAAACCAGAGCGATGTTTGGATCAACTGTTTACTGAGGCACATCCGTTGTCACAGAACGAGATCGAGAGACCCTGACAAACCGAGAGTGTATGACTAGAGTTTTTGAGATTTGAAGAATATGCTACGAAGATAAATATCTCGCTCCTTTTGACAAGTATCGTGAATGACCATTAAGTTTAATTCTTTTCATGCTCAAGGACTACGAGAGCAAATCCAATGAAGAGATCAGGCCGAGACAAGAAGATGCAGCCGAGACTGAAAAGGAGATGCAGCCACGAAGGAAGAAAAAAGAATGTGGCTCTCCAGAATGCCTGGCGTTTTGTCTCCTATCGCGGATGGAAATAGATAAGATAACTATAAAACCACTTTTTCAATTTAACTATATCTGATTCTATATCGCCTCAGCTGATATTTAGTAAGGCTAAGATATACATTAATATACATTGCTACTCGCATTTTGATTAGCATCAGGAGTACCGGAAATTTAGAGAGTTTTGTAGAGATTTATGGGGCACTTTTACTATATCTCTCAGTTGGTTCGAGGCCTGGTATTAGCCTTACAATACTGTTACTATTAATGTGTTTTTTCTTCGATGATCATGATGGCTTTAGATGTACGTTAAGTATAATATGATGGATACTTTTATACGTGTGTTCTTGCTCTATTGATGTATTTGATGATTGACTTATATAGAATGGGATGTTTGTTGATAAATACTAATTGGGCAATTCATTTGATGTTGATAGGACTCGCATGTGGTCCCTCCTTTAGATCTGGGTGTTTTCTTGGTGTGTATCGTGTGGTGTGAGTTTTGATTCTCCTTCGGATAGCCCTATGAATATTTGTAAAACTGCTGTCTCGATGTTGTTATTTCGTCATGTATAGTGTGTTGTAGATGCAAAGTAACTGTTAGCTGAATGTGGTGTTCCTGACCCCATGTTAGCAGCTATGTACGGATTTGAGGTTTTAGAATGAAAGGTGAGAAAGAATAGTTTGAATTTATACGCCCTAAAATGGTGTATGATAAAGAGCGTGATTTATAAATAATGAAATGGTTCCATTAATTCGCATAACGATGTATAAGTTAGAAAGGAGTTATAAGAATGAAGTTTACCATGATTGGATTGTTAAGGAATGAGATGATATTGTTCATTTGGGTCTGACTTATATAGTTTATTAATGGAACAGTGCACCTATACAAGATGTATATGGGCGCACTTTCCGAAAGTTATTTGTTTTACGGTAATGCCCCAATCATGATCTTGTGTAATACAAAGTTGAATTTTGACGCCTAATTGATTTGAAAGTTCTGTGTCTGGCTTAAATTTATTACATGGCTTGGCTAAATCTAGGTTTTTATTGCTGAATCAGAACCTTTAACTCCTCGTCTGCTTAGGCCCTATCAGGAGGGCGGCGTGCTCTGGCCGTTGGTAATTAGTGTGATGTTTTGATTATAGATTCTGAATTGCTCATTTGAATCTTTGTAGACTTTGTCATAGGAAAATATTATGACGTTGTATTTTCGGTAAATATGGGTATTAGTCTATATGATTTTGTGATGTCAGTACTTCTTCTCTCTTTTT
>FXXK01002454.1:14643-24725 GCA_900184695.1 Betula pendula | reverse complement strand
TTAGGGGTGTGCAAGTTCACCGCCTACCGCGTACCGACCGTGTACCGACCGAGTTTCGACCGTCTTCGACCGCCTACCGCCCACTGGCGGTCGGTAGGCGGAAGAAAAAAATTTCTTCCGACATTTGTCGGTCGGTAGGCGAAAATGGTTTTGTACCGACCGCCTACCGACTTTAACCGACTTTTACATTCTCATAATCAATATAATTGGGAATGAGCAAAATTCACATTTTGAGAAATCTAATCATGTTGTGCCACATCACTTTGTAAGAGTTTTTTTGTAAAATTTTTTGAAAGTATTTTTATGATGTCACTATGAGAATGTAAATGACTGACCTAATAGGTTTGTGAATGTTGATTATGAGAATGTAAATTTGAAATTGGTTTTTATATTATTGGGCCATATTATATTTTGAAAATATCCATAATTTTTTAAAATAGCCATATTCGAAACCCTATTTTTCGACCCAAAAAACGCATAGGCTGTAAGGCCATAACCTAACCAAAAAGTGCATGGGCCACCCCAGCCGAACCAGAAACTTGACCCGATTTAACCGACATTTCCGACCGTCATTACCGACAAAAGTCGGTAATGTCGGTAGGCGAAACAAGCCCACATGCTGTAAAGTCGGTACAATTTCCGACTTTACCGACTGTGATTTGGCGAAAGGCGAAAATGCTATTTTCGACACCGACTTAACCGATGAACACCCCTACCCTTAGTCCCCCTAGATGAGGTGCGGCTTGACTTATAAGAGAGGATATGAGGGAAGGCAAGCCGTTATCTCTCATTTATTTTTAATTTTCTTTTATTTTATTTTTAACCTAGAACATACAATTATCACATAATGTATCATATATGAGCCATGTGTATTCGATTTGTTGGTCCTGGGACTGTGCGTGATACTGACATGGACTAGTATACATGTATGTAGGGGTGTATTCGAGCCGAGTCGAGTCGAGTATTGAGTGTTTAAGCTTTGCTCATTTAAGTTTATTTCAAACACGAGCCGAGCTTGAGCATATCACCGAGCTAGATATTCTGTTCAAGCTTGGCTCATTTATTTTTCGAACGAATTCGAGTTTGTTCACGAGCAACTCAATTAACTTATTCATTTCTTATATAAAGTAAATATCATGATTATTTATATTTTCTATAAATTCATACTAATAATTAATTAATTAATTATTTTAAAATTTATCAATTTGGTTAATTAAATAAATTAACTTGAATATTAAATAATCCATCGAGTTTATATGTAGGTTTTCTAATAATGTATTAAATTCCTTATGTACATATACAAACTTTAACACACACACACACACATATTCATATATACTCACAAACATACTCATGTACACATAAATTTTAAACTATTATAGGAATAATAATTCAATTATATCTAATCTAATTATGAAGATAAATTCTCTTTTACATAAGATTGTTCTTATTACAAATTAAATAATACTAAAAAAAATTATAAAAATGAAGTTATACGAGCTCATTCGAGCCGAGCCGAGTTATATGAGTAATGTCTCGTTTAATATTCGAACATATTATTGTGTTCCTGAAATGACTCATTTTATTATTCGAACTAAGATCGAATCGAGTTTAACCGAGTCGAGTTCACGAGCAGTTGGACTCATCTTACACCCCTACATATATGGATATATGATTAAGGTTAAATGTCCCTTTTAGTACATGTGATTTGGACCAAATAATCAAACGCCACCTCGTTTAAAAGTATCATAGGTAGTACTTCTGTCTAAGTTTAGTTCAGTTTTTAACGAAAATAACCTAAGCCCACCTAAGAATGCGACACTATCTTATGTGCCACATATGTAGGCAACTAGAAAATACTATGACGTTGACTGTGTATCACAAGTGGTACTTATGTTGTTAAGGCCACGTAGGATGTAGAATAATAATAAAAAAAAATTACATAAACTTAAACTAAATCAAATTGAACACTTGAAATTAAAAAAATTAAAAAAATAAAGCAAAAAACTTGAAACACAAATTTTTTTTTTTTTTTGGGTGGCTGAGTTACCCCCAAGAGCTTTAGATTCGCAGTTGCATCAAACTAATTCATGGGGCAATCAAACACTATAATAAACAGCTTAGGAGTAAGATATATGTCCAAAATTGTAATGCCCCAAAGATTTATCAAGTGTTAAGGTTTATTTTGAGCCTTGATGTCATGTAACGTTTGAAGAATCCTATGAAACGTTTAATGTGCTCATGGAACATTCGATGATGAGAATCAAACGTTCTATACATGTCCCAATGCACTGATTATGTGAAAACTTTCAATCAATGTACATGTCAGACATTATCAAACGTTTGATATTTTTATGGAACGTTCGATGTGCTTTTATCAGACGTTTGATACTTTTATCAAACGTTTGATGGAAATCCTAAGACCGTTAGATAATAGTGTATTAACCGTTCGATGTCGTACATCAAACATTTGATACACTAAAAAATCTAGCAGTTTTATCCAGATGTTTCAGCTCTATAAATACACTTCATAACCCTCATCAGCACTGTTCACTTGCATTTTTGCTTCACCAGAGCCTTGTGTGTGTGTGAGGAAGAGTGTTTGGAGGAGAATCAATGAGTTTTGGCTTGAGGAGGTATCCATCTTTACCTAGTTTATTTCCTTATTGTTACTTACTTACTATTATCATGTTTAGTTGTTGTTATGACCTAGTTGTATGTTGTCTAGCTTAAGATTGATTATTTTTTAGATATAGTTGGTTTATGAGAGTTATGGATGTTTTGAGGTAGTTAAGGAGTTGTTATTTCAAACCTTGTTTTTGGAAGTCTGAGACCCTTCATTTTCTCTGGATAGACCTTTAAGCTTTAGGAGATCTTAGGAGGAGTTAGAAACCAAAAAGGATTGAGATGTGCTCCAGAATGAGTTTTTGGACTTCATCAAACGTTCGATATTCTTCATCAAACGTTTGATGTTCCACATCGAACGCTCGATATGCGGGTATGGAACGTTCGACCCTCCTAATCAAACGTTTGATGCTCTGACAGAATGTCATTTTGGGTTATTAGAAGCCTATGACTTATTTATCTTAAGGCATAAGACTAATGGTTAGATTGTTGCTCAGATTCGGAGGTTGGAGATTTCGTGGAAGAGTATTTGATGGATCCGTACGACACAAGTGAGTAAAAACTCACATGGATATTTGTTATTGTTATACTTTTATTCATAGTATGACTATTTTGATGTACAAACATGCATGTTTACAACTCTCATGAAATGCTTATTTATTTTCAAATGTGAACTCCATTTGTGAAAATAATTGTGACTAAAAAAAATAATGAAATACTGAGTCGTGAAGAGCATGCATATAAAAGACACCAAGATTAATATGCATCGTATGACATGGTTGCACTGTCTCATAACGGAATAATGGTCATGAGCTTACCATTATTACAGGTTGATTCTATAGTCAAAAGAGTTTATGTTATTGAGAGGACCTTGGATCCAATGGTTTAGTTTGTGACAACGCACCATTCATTGAGTGTGTCACTAGTTACGGTTTAGCTAGTCAGTGTGGGCCACTCGAGGTCGGACTGCTAGTGTAAGACGATAGTGTGCAATGATCGGGGCATCGAAAATTGTACCAGATGTCATTTTGAATGCGCTAACCCTATTGAGCGGGAGTAATGTCTCAAATAAATCATATTGTTAACATATCACATGTTCCTGATTATATCATGTATTATAAATATATTGCATTATGACATATTTTTATACTATAAACTGAGAATGGCAATGCTTGTGTTTATCAACTGAGTTTACGAATGATAATGTGTATAACATGTGTATTATTACTCACTAAGTCATGGACTTACTCTTGTATCTTTTCCATCTATACTCTTATGCGAATTGTTAGCTAATATCGATGATGGCTGTTTATGGGATACACCTGATGAGGTTCAAGGATGTCCTCCGGGTGATCTTTGATCATCTGGAACTAGTTTGACTCGCTCGTATTTGGTTCGGTGGAGGAGATCGCTATAGTGACATGATCGACATGATTTACGAAATGTATTTCGAGTTGGAGCCTTATTATTTTTGTTTTCGAATGATATGTTAGTATTTCTAAGATGTAATCTTTGTGTTATTCGATGACTGGTCTTATGACTTTATTTTAGAGACATTAGAACTTATGATTATCTATAATATTATGGTTATGTTTTATTGTGTTATTTTGGTATTCTTTTATTATGTGTATTAGTTAATATCTCTATCTTTTACAAGTGATAAGTTTTTTGCTGTAAGCTCTCATTTTTTTATAATGAGAATGTATGATCTTTGAGTTTTAACCTTGGAGGGGTTAAGGCTGTAAGGCATACCGCTAAGTCATTTACAAGTTAAATGATTTTATTTGAGCGTTACAAAAATAACTCTTGCAGTCCAGTTGTTTAACGAAAACCATTAAATACACACAGGACTTTATGTCATAATCAATAGCCCTTATAAAATTATAGTTTATTGGACAAAATACAAAAATGACAATAAGAACCAAAAAAAAAATAAAAAGGGCCTACACCTCATTATCGCCTTCGCCCCTCACCAGATGAAGGGTGGTTAGTAGCCCCCTCTTAAGGTCTACCCTTCATCTAGTGAAGGACAACCTTCCCTCTATCCCTCACCGAACAGCCTATAGGCCTTTTTTATTTTTTAATTGTACTTTTTATAATTTTTATTCAATGGATAAAACTAGAAAGCCTAAGTCATCAATTATATTACGTGTCAATTAGCAAATGGTTGTGATATGGATTCAAGTGTACATTTAACGGTTTTTGTCAAATGGTTAAATAACAGGGAGCATTTTGAATGGATAGTTTATCTCATAAATATTCATGATACATTTGATATTCAAGGGATAAGTGAGGGGAGACCTTCCTTTTTTTTTTTTTTTTTTGAAAATCTACTTTTTTTATTTGAGGGATAAAAGTTATAAAACTATAATTTCATAAGATCAGCACCCCTAAGTCATTAGTTATATCACATGTCAATTGTGGATTAGTTCGACATAGATCCGGTTTCTGTTATGATAGAGACCATTTTAAACAAATAGCTAACTTTAAATCTTCATGATATCCAAAGATCTGCTTTGTATAATTACAAGTTTCGAGATGAATAATAAGTAATTTTTCTACTTACAAAAAAAAAAAAAGGTAATTTTTTTCTTTTTCTTTTATCTTTTTTAGTAAAGAATGATAAAGGTCTTTTATTTTATTTCGTTTATTGACGGAGATCCCTACACTTTCCTGACTTTTTTTTTGTGTCTTCAAAAATTGGACAGAAAATGAGAAGTGGTATTTCTGCTCGGATAGGGCGGAATAGAAAATCCTTCATCACAATAAGTTCGATGATCATCTACTCTCTAAATTAAATACTAGTAGAAGACTAAAAATTGATTAAGCTGAAAGAAATTAAATGTTCATTGATATTCGATCAATTAAGCAGGCAGCGAAGCAGTGGCAAACACAACATTGTGCCCTTTCCATGTAAGCACAAGATCTTCATCTTCCTTCTTCAAACCCCACCCAGCCGCATGCTCATCCAGCATGGTCTTAACCTCGGAGACGGCATCCTCGGCAAAAGGAACGCCACGAAAATTGGCGTTTCTCATTCGTTGCACCCACCGGCTTCTCGGCTCGAGCCGCTCAACCCTCTGAAGCCCCTCATGAGCTATCACATTCTCAATCTTCCAGCAAATATCCGCCTCGTACCATTCCCTCTGCTTACTCCCTTGCGGAAGAAACGTGTCCATCGTATCGTACGGTATCCACAGATAGTTAAACGCCGACCTCAGCCTACACACCACAAAAGATGAAGGGAATGGCGATTAAGGAAGGAGTAGCGTGAGCGAGAAAGGATAAAATGATTTTTAATTGGAGGAGAGAGAGGATGGAATGAATTTTTTATTAATAAAATTATAGATTGTTGAAATTTGCTGAGCAGCTACTTGCTCAGCACGTAGCTGCTCAGCAAATTCTTAACTACTTTTTTTTTTTTTTTTTTTTTTTTTTTTTGTGGGTACAAGAACTAAAACTAAAGCTAAACAAGCCTAATTAAGATAAACTGAAATAAGAGTGGGAAGACAAGGACTTTCCACTTACAATAGAGGGATAGAGAGAGATGGGAATGCGGCCAGAAAACAATCTAGCTGCGGCCCAATGTGCCACAGAGTGAGCACAGAAGTTTGCACTTCTATTGATTTTCCGAACTTTCCAGGAAAGGTCATTCGGTATGGAATCAATAATATTGAAAATAAGGGGAGAGAGGCGCCAGTCTTGTTGTAACAGTGGTTGAGACATGGCGGAAACAACCAGTTGGGAGTCACCTTCAAAAATGACTTTCTTTAAGTTGAGAAAAGAGGCTAATGTGATTGCCAGACGGGCAGTAATAGCTTCTCCTAAATTTGGACTGCATGGAGAATTTATCTCAGAAACCATTTGTATAATGTGCCCATGTTGATTACGACATACTGCTGCTTGAGCTGAAAATGATTTCCGAATAGCTGTATCGAAATTGATTTTGAACCAAGAATTCGGAGGAGGGATCCACTTTTCCTTTTGGATAGGAACTGAGGTAGAAGTTCGGCCCCAAGCAGCTATATGTTCAGATGATATCTTATTGATAATATCAGAGATGAATAAACCATTAAAGAGAAGATCCTCATGGTAAGCTTTATTCCGATAGAACCATAACAGATCACATAGGACTGTTGCAAATATCTGAAAATTATGGATATCTGCATCAATGATGCCAAGAAGAGGACCTGGTGAGAGGATTAATTTGACCCAATCTAGCATATTGGGGAAGCTGAAAGTCAAAGAGTCCAAAGGCCACTGGGAATTTCGCCATACCACCCTTGCAATATCACACTGAAAGAACAAATGGTGTAAAGAATCTTCAGCTAGATGACAAAGGGGGCAAAGCATGGTAGTATTGAATGAAGAGACTCTTCCAATTCTGTTGCTAGTAGGTAATATGTTTCAAGCAATTTTCCATAGAAACAGCTGCAATCTATCATTTAATTGTAACTTCCAGAGCTTCTTCCAAACTGATGAATTTTGGGTAGACAACTCAGAGTTATTATGAGATATTATTGATAAATAAGCTGAATTAGTAGAGAATTTCCCAGATTGAGAAGGTGTCCAGATATAAGATGTCCTTGGATTTTCCGAAATTTTGAGAGCCAATATAGCAGAAGCAGAAACTGAATCAAAAACTGACCAAATTAGAGGAGCTTTCCATTGTACCGGGTCTAGCTGGATTAGATCAGAAATAAGTAAAGAGGGTAGACATCGATTATCTGGATGACTGGGGAGCGGCTTGAAAGCAGGCAATGTGGGAATCCAAGAAGTTGTCCAAATTGGGAGATGCGAAAATCTTGAAACCTGGAGGCAAACATTTTCTGAAAGCAGAGTCTTACTCCGAAGGATTCCTTTCCAAATCAAGGAAGCATTAGAGAGAGAAGATGTAGAAAAGAAATCTCCGTACTTTATATACTTCATTCGGAACTGTTGTACCCAAAGGCTATCTTGATTGGTTAAAAATTTCCATCCCAGTTTTGCTATCAAAGCAGAATTCAAAGCTGACATTTTTCGGAATCCAAGGCCCCCGTGAGCCCGAGGCATACAAATAGAAGACCAAGATTTTAGGCACAGATTTCTTGCTTTATCCAAAGGAAAACCCCACCAAAATTTTTTGAATAATTTATCCAAAGTCGAACAAATATTATCTGGTAGGAGGAATGTGCTCATAGAATAAGCTGGGATAGCAGATGCAGTAGCACGAATAAGGACAGTCCTACCAGCTTGAGAAAGAGTCTTGGCCTTCCATCCAGTAATTTTTTTCAAGACCTTGTCCACAATAGGCTGAAAAGCTTCTTTTTTTGATTTTCCTATAATCAGAGGAAGCCCTAGATAATATGAAGCTGAGGAAGTAGTCTTGTAGGGGATGATTCCGTTGATACTATGAATCGAAGCTGACGTAGTATTTTTGCTGAACAAAATAGAAGATTTAGAGACATTCACAGCTTGCCCCGACCATCCACAGTATTTTGCCAAACAATCCTTAATAACAGAAGCTTCAGCAGAGGTAGCTTTGGCAAATATAATAAGATCATCAGCAAAAAGAAGATGTGTAATCTGAGGGTTATTCTTAGAAATAGAAATTCCCTTAAGAAGTCCCAATGATTCTTGTTTCATCAAAATTCTAGACAGAGCTTCAGTGCCAAGAATAAACAAGAATGGAGATAACGGATCACCTTGCCGAAGGCCTCTATTGGGGGAAAAGTGACCAAAAGGACTACCATTAATCAGGATGCTAAAGGATGGGGATGTTATACAAATCCTGATCCAATTGATCCAAATTGGACTAAAACCTAATTGATGCATAATGGAGAATAAGAATGACCATTCCATACGATCAAAGGCTTTTTCCATATCTATCTTGACAGCCATAAGACCTCCCCTGCCTTTCTTATTTTTTAGAGTATGAAGTAACTCATGAGCAAGAATTGAGTTATCTTGAATATTTCGGCTAGGAACAAAAGCAGATTGATATGGTGAAATAAATTTATGAAGATAGAGCTTGAACCTGTTGGCAAGAATTTTTGAGATGATCTTGTAAATGATGTTGCAAAGACTAATAGGTCGAAACTGGCTGACCAGATGAGCTCCATTTTGTTTTGGTACCAATACAATGAAAGTATGGTTTTGCTCTGACAAGAGATGATTTCGACGAAAGAAATCCCAAATACTCCCTAAGACAAGCTCCTTCACCATAATCCAGTATTTTTTGTAGAAAAGAGCTGTGAAACCATCTGGGCCAGGTGCCTTTGTAGATCCAATGCTAGAGAGTGCATCAAAAATTTCCTGCTCAGAGGGAATATCACATAGAAAGAGATTGTCATCTGGTAAAATACATTTATCAAACAAACTCAGAAGATCCGTATCAATGATAGGCTGAGATGAGGAGAATAAAGAGGAAAAATGTGAAGTGAAACAATCCCCAATAGAAGCTCTATCAGAGATCCATGCACCAGACTGTGATTTCAAATAGTCAATAGAATTCCGCCTTCTCCTGATCAGAGTAGAAGCATGGAAAAACTTAGTATTCAGATCTTTACAGGTCAGCCAAGTCTCACGAGATTTATTCTTCCATAATAAAGCTTCTTGGGCCAAGAGATCATTGATTTCTGCTTTAAGGGCAATCTCCCATTGGTAATGGATACTCGAGTTAGGCAATTGCTGGACAGCATCCAGTTGACTAGAAAGAGAATTTATCCGAGTTGGAATATGACCAAAGTGATATTTATTCCAAGATTTAAGAGCAAACTTGGTATTTCTTAGAGATTTGGATAACTTGAAAGCAGGGTTTCCAACCACATTAGTAAACCAAGCAGAAGAGATAATATCCTGACATTGAGGATGGGTAGTCCAAAACTCTTCAAACCTAAAAGGTTTAGGTAGCGAGACAGATGGAGTAATAGTGTTGAGAAGAATAGGGTTATGGTCGGAGGAATAGGATGGGAGATGTAAAATGGAAGAGGCAGGGAAAAGCTTGATCCAGTCTGTATTTGCAAAGCCTCTATCAAGCCTCTCCTTAATGAGACTAGAACCATCTCTATTATTAGACCAGGTATAGGGATTACCCAAAAACCCCAAATCAACTAATCCATGGTGGGTAATAAAATCCCTAAAAGGATCATGAGAAGAGCATGCAAAGGGACGGCCCCCTAATTTCTCAGATTGATCTAAAATCTTGTTAAAATCCCCAATACATAACCAAGGAGCCACAAAATTATTACCATCAGCTATAAGAGAATCCCAAAAACAGCGATCATATTTTCGATAAGGAGGCCCATATAGACAAGATAAAATCCAGGGGGTATGGGGGGGATCAGAATAGCACCAAGCATTTATTTTATTCACATCAGTTGAAAAGCATTCCAAATTCACACCATGACGCCAAGCTAACAAAAGACCACCCTTTGAACCAGATGGTGGTACATGCGTCATCAAAAAGAAACCCATAG